>CAUYLG010051870.1:0-56767 GCA_963573385.1 Cacajao melanocephalus | reverse complement strand
ACCAATTTGGGGACAGTTCGGTTGTTTTTAAATTTTTATTGATTGAATATTCTTACTATTTTTTGTAGAGAAGGGGTTTTGCCCTGTTGCCCAGGCTGGTCCAGAACTTCTGAACTCAAGCAATCCACCTGCCTCTGCCTCCCAAAGTGCTGGGATTACAGGTGTGAGCCACCGTACCTGGCCCCTCCCATTTCTTCTTGTCCTCTGCTAATGTTACCACTGGCCTCCAGCACCAGACATTGCTTCATTGTTCTTCCAAATAGATAGAACAGCCCTCTCAAGCCTCCTGAGTTTTGCCATAAGCTTCAGCTCACCCTAGTGGGCTCTGGACCACCCTTCCTTCATCTATGGCTACACTGTCCTCCCTTCCACTTCACTGTTTTCCAACTCCTTCAGCAGAAGGCTTCACATAGCCAGAGACCATGTTTCTGCTGATACGCCTCCTGCTTCTGCACATGGAGACCACCATCTTTCATTCCTACGAGCTTCCCAACCATCCTGAATGATCTGCTACTTAAAAATGACCCAGATTCAGCCGGGCGTGGTGGCTCATGCCTGTAATCCTAGTACTTTGGGAGGCCGAGGCAGGCGGATCACAAGGTCAGGAGTTCAAGACCAGACTGGCCAACATGGTGAAACCCCGTCTCTACTAAAAAATACAAAAATTAGCTGGGCATGGTGGCTTGTGCCTGTAATCTCAGCTACTTGAACCGGGACCTGGGAGGCAGAGGTTGCAGTGAGCCAAGATCACGCCACTGCACTCCAGCTTGGGCTGCAGAGCGAGACTCCAGCTCAAAAAAAAAAAAAAAAAAAAGTCCCAGATTCATCGCCTCTATTCTGAAATTTGGAAAGCTGCTTCCTGAAGATCTAGGTCCCCCACTCTCCCCAACTCCCAGACCACCTTCCGATTCGCGAAGCAGAGGACCGTGCCTAGTGCCGGCCTTCAGAATCGTCCCCACATTAGGTGCCAGGCATGGTGGCTCATGCCAGTCATCCCAGCACTTTGGAGGTGGAGGCAGGTGGATTGCTTGAGTTCAGAAGTTCTGGACCAGCCTGGGCAACAGGGCAAAACCCCTTCTCTACAAAAAAAAGTAATAATAATCAATCAATAAAAATTTAAAAACAAAAGAACTGTCCCCAAATTGGTAATGTCTAACTCAAGGGCTCTCTCCTCCCTCTCAGCTCTACCCTCTTCCTTCCCTGCATCCTCCCTCAAGGTCTCAGAGCCTTTAGACCCCCCACTAGCCCCTGGGAAGCTCCAACCAGGGGGTCCTGTTAAGCCTCTCACCCTGCTTGAGATCTTCCCTCCAAGCTCTTTGCCTAACTCTCAAAGGTGCCACACTCTAGCCATCCTCCCAGGTTAAGCAGTCACATTTTTAAGGAGTCTCCTGGGGTCAAGGTCTTCACTAAGGGGTAATGTAAAGAGTATGTGATAGGCGGGTCCTTCCTGATGCCCCACCTCTGACCCCACTGAAGCAGCTGACTCTCCTAAGCAGTGGCCCTGACTGACCCCAGTGCGGTCTAGCAAGCCCAGACTAGTTTTTCTGGTTTTAGAAGGATGTCACTTGATCTGATTCATCAACCCTATGGGCTTTGTTCTTTTATTTTCATTCATTCCACCAAAAGGTCCTGTGAGCCAAGGGCTGGGCCCTGGGTCTGTACAAATTTAAAAAAAAAAAAAAAAAAAAGCATGTATTACCTTCTGAGATACTAAGTAATTCTGACTATTTGCTCATTTACCTTGACCTTTTCCCAGCAAATGCCAAGAAACCCTGGCAGGGCGGAAACTCCCTGAGGGCAGGAGCCTTCCTTAGCTTTCTTCTACACCTTTGTGGATCCTGGAAGAGGCAGGGCTGGGCGTTAAAAAACAATCTCCCATGTACTACAGAATTTCTGAAAGGCAGCTCTGAGCTTGGTCCCCTGCTGACACCACTGAGAAAAAAAGTTATTTTTTTTTGTTTGTTTGAGACAGTCTTGCTGTGTTGCCAGGCTGGAGTGCAGTGGCGCGATCTTGGCTCACTACAACCTCCGCCTCCTGGGTTCCAGAGATTCTTCTGCCTCAGCCTCCCGCGTAGCTGGGGCTACAGGCGTGCGCCACCCAACCCAGCTAATTTCTGTTTTTCTAGTAGATATGGTGTTTTACTATGTTGGTCAGGCTGGTCTCAAACTCCTGGCCTCAGGTGATCTGCCTGCCTCAGCCTCCCAACAAGGTCCTGGGATTACAGGTGTGAGCCACTGCAGTCAAACAACTGCATTTTACAGCTAATGTTTTTAACCTGTATCTCTTTATGTATAATGTGACTGAGGCTTGGACAGACCTTATTACATAAGCTGCCTGCATTTTATGTGGTATTTATAGAGATTCCTTCCTGAAGCCAGTTGGCAAATCTGATTTCCTTTGCTGAAGAGACATCAAGAATCTTGATCTGGGTCTGGTCAGGAGAGATGGAATCAGAATTTAGAGTGATACCTCCCCTTTCTACTTCAGGCTCCTAGTGTGGCCAGGATACTTCTGGGGCAGATTATCAAAGGAACCTGTGGAGAGGCACTTGGTAGCAACAGGATGAGACAAATTCCATGGCCTGGGTCTCCACCGCCAAGCCTATTCCTGGCCTCTACCCACTAGAACCAAGAGCCAGTAGCACCACCACCCCTAAGTTAGGACAACCAAAAATGTCTATGGACATTGTCCAATGTCCCCTGGGAGGTAAAATCGCCCGCGTTGACAACCACAGCTCTACAGCATTATCCATGAAGAGCATTTCTATCTCTGCAATGATGGGAACCGCCCTTCCTGTGCTGCAAAGCGTGGCAGCACCGGCCACATGTGGCCACGGAGCACCTAAGGTGTGGCTGTTGTGACTGAAGAACTGAATTTTTTATTACATTCTAATTGATTTAAATTTAAATTTGAATGTGGCAAGCGGCTGCTGCATTCAAATTTAATTTATCGGATAGCACAGCTCTGGCATATACAAGAAAAGGAGAAGAGCCCAGCTGGAGCCAGCAGCTGAGTGGCTGGAGAGCAGGTGTTTCTGGTAGGGCGTGATGATAGCTCCACTGGAGACCAAGGGGGATTCTCAAAAAAAGTGGCAGCCATGCACCCAAACTGTGACAAGGCAAGGAACCCAGGTCTTTGGTGGCCCAGGCCTCTGGGTCAGGATGTACAGCAGAGGACCCTGACACTGGGCCCACCAGTGTTGACACTGGCATGCTCCAGATCTGTGCCCAGGACCTAGCAGCCAGCCAAGAAGCTAACACTAACCTGAGCATGGGAGTGGCCGGTACATCCTAGGAAAAAGGATTCTCGGGGCCCAATGCGGTTGGCACATGAGGTGGGGGAGCTGTGGAGGAGGTGGCCTCGTGAACAAAAACCCCGAGGGAGTTCTGGTTGGCTCAGTGCGTTCCATGGCTCATGATGATGCCTCGACTCAGCAAACATTTACTGAGCCTCTTATATGGTGGGGGCAGGGCCGATAAGATCCAAGCTCCGCCCTCTGCTAGGGTTCAGTCTAACAGACAGGTGGGGTGCAGGTAGCCCCTGACTGCAAGGCAGACCAAGATAGGAATCCACAAATGCCACCATCCTCAAGCATTGGTGAGCTTGAGCAGAGAATGAGCTCCAGGTCTGAGCTCCTCAAGTTCACTTGCTGAGAGGACCCAAGAAACCTGGCCTCAAGACCCAGTTCTGCTAACTCACTCACTGCAGGCTGTGGGTGAGCCCCTCTTACTGTCCTTGGTTTTCCATTATAACCGATGCATGAGCCATTTGGACCACATGGTTTCCAGGGGTCCAGCCAGCTCACTGTGCCACCCCAGCCCTTCTGTGACCCTGACTCATTCCCGCTGGGCTCTGCAGGAAACAGCCTCTCTCTCATCTGCCCCTGGGGAAGCGGGTGTTCTGGTTGTGTCAGCTCCTCATGCCAATCCTCTGTGTGCTTCCCCAACTCCGGGAAATTCTCAAGAAGGAAACCAAAGAGGTGGTCTATGGATGCCCTGCACAGGGACATGGTTCTGGGCAATCATGGAAGGACCCCGGGGTGCAGGACCTTCTGACCAGCAGCCAACAGAGCTCTGTCCCTAGAGGAGCAGGCGACAGAGGTGCAGGCCAGAGGAGGAAGGGGCCAGCCAAGCAGGTGGAGGCACAAATAAAGGTCTCCGGGTTTCCACAGCAGGACCACAGAGTGGGCAGGTGGCCCCCACCCAGAAAAAAAAGGAAATCCTCAAACCAGGCCTTATGTCTCCTGCTCTTTCCTCAGTGAGCACTTAAAAAAAAAGGCACAAAGTTACCGAGAATGTTCCACAATATTCCCACCAAAAGCCCCACTGACTTAACAAAAGCACACACATACACATAGGTTAGAAAATTAAAACTGAACAGAATGATACAAAATGAAAAACGCGTTTCCCTTCCTCTGCCAGTCCCCCTCCACAAGGGTAACCACCTCCAGAGGAAGAAACTGCGCACAGTAAGTCAAGATATGAACATACCGAGGGAATCAGGCTGCACACCAGGGGTCAGCAAACCTTCTCTAGAAAAGGCCAGATGATGTTTCAGGCTCTGTTGTAACTATTCCACTCCAGTAGCAGGAACGCAGCCCTAGGCAATATGTAAATGAATGGCTACGGTTGTGCTCCAGTAAACGGTTTTGGACCTGAAATCTGAATTTCATGTCACTTTTTTTATGAGTCACAAAATACTAATTTTCTTTTGACTTATTTCAACCATTTAAAAATGTAAAAATCAGACTGGGCATAGTGGCTCACACTTGTAATCCCAGCACTTTGGGAGGTGGAGGAAGATAGATCACTTGAGCCCAGGAGTTTGAGACCAGCCTGGGCAACACAGCGAAACCCTGTATCTACAAAAAAAAAAAAAAAAAAGGAAAAAAATTAGCAGAGTGTGATGGCATGCCTGCAGTCTCAGCTATTTGGGAGGCTGAGCTGGGAGGACTGCTTGAGCCTGGGAGGTCGAGGCTGCAGTGAGCAGTGATCGCACCACTGAACTCCAGCCTGAGCAACAGAACAAGACCCTGTCTCAAAAATGAAAAACTAAATAAAAATTAAAATGTAAAAAGCATTCTTAGCTGTAGGCTATACAAAAACAGGCACTGGGCCGGATTTGGCCTGGGGGGGCCCAGCTCACTAGCTCCTACACCTTGCGTATTCTGCTTCTATCTTGAGGGTTGCTCCCATCAGCACAGGGAGAGCCACCCCATTTTTCTGAACCATTGCCAAGGAATCCACTGAGAGACTGTCCCACAAGTGATAAGGGCACCACAGCTCTCTACTGCTGGACATTTTGTTTGCTTGGTTTGCTTTGAAATTATAAACAATGCTATAACGAACATCCTTGTACTTTGTAAATACACCACAAGGGGTTTAATCCTGTGGGTGAATCAAGGCCTATGAATATGTTTCATTTCTTTCAATATTGTCAAGTGATCCTCCAGAAAGTCAGAATATACTCCACACTGCATATGAGCAGAGCCTTCTTTTCCTCACCCTCAGCAGACCTGGATGTCCCGATGGACACTCTAGAAATGTATCCTTCTCTGAGCCCGCGGCCAGCCTACGCGTTGAGTGGGTGGTTTTCTCTATCTTTAGAGAAGCCCTTTTGGCTCTGAATTCTGCTGACACCTGCCCTGGCAAAAGCTAGGGGGACGCCTGTCTTCTCCCAAGTTTGAAGGGTGTGGAGGAAGGCGGTCAGGAAATGCCACCCCATAATATGCGGCTTTGGTATGCTGATTATTTCCAACCTGAAGGCACTTAGGGGAAAAACAAACGCAGGGAGGAACTTTCTCTGAACTTCCCTTAGCTGCCCAAAGGGGGATTTCCCCCTTGTCCCGAATCCCCCTCTCTGGGAACGGAAGACCGACTTGTTGACAATCTGCTGAGACATCTTTTATTATCTGAGAAGTTTTTATCTGCCTAACAAGACAACCTTTATTCCCCATACAATTCCTCCCCTCATGCTTCCATAACCTGTGTCACCATCACCCCCTGGAAGCCCGAAGCCCCTATTCCCTTCTGTAGCTCAGGCTGCTACACAGGCTTCAGTCACCTCACCCTTCGGGGAATCTCATATTTTGTGGTACACCCATGGGCAGGTATGTCATTAAATACGGTTTCCTCCGGTTGACCTTTGTTGTTGTTGTTGTTTTGAGATGGAGTCTCGCTCTGTCACCCAGACTGGATGTGCAATGGTGCGATCTCAGCTCACTGCAACCTACGCCTCCTGGGTTCAAGTGATTCTCCTGCCTCAGCCTCCCGAGGCTGGGACTACAGGCACCTGCCACACCAGGGTAATCTTTGTATTTTTAGTAGAGTTGGGATTTCACCATGTTGGCTAGGGTGGTCTCAAACGTGCCTCAAGTGATCTGCCTGCCTCAGCCTCCCAAAGTGCTACGATTATAGGCATAAGCCACTGCGCCTGGCCCTGTTAATCTTGTTTATAAGTCCATTGAACTCATAGCCCAGCCAAGCAACCTGGCAAGGTGGAGGAAAGCATTTTCACTCCCCTGCACGGACCAAGCTGCCCACCCCAGGGAAGAAACTGCCTGAGCTGACAACCCAGATTTTACCGCCACTCAATTACGTGACAACTATGGAATTGCAAAACCCCTGGCCCCTGAAGCTCCTGGGCCCCAGGACCTTCTCTCAGGCTGCCTTTGGGTCCTAGTCCTTTTTGCCCGTACATCTAGAATCTTCTAATACCAGTGCCAGAAGAGGCCCTGGAGATGGATAACTTGACAGCCTGCTCCTTCTTCATTGTGTGGATGAAAAAAACTAAGGCCAAAAGGAACTGACTGACCCGGGGTCCCAGCATCGGAAATGTGCTCAGCGGCCTCTCCTGAGACATGGCCGTCTACCTGCCCCAACATACTCAAGGTCGTCTCTGCTGGTGACTGCTCTCCCTGACTGCTGCTGTGTGAGGCTTGTGGTGAATCTACGTCCCTCCACCACCCCTCTCAGTCTCCCTGATTTAGCTACCTTGAGGTTAGCAGCTTTCCCAGGAGGTCTGGACATACTGGTCCATCAGGAACAGTGATGGGCCAGATCTGTAGAATCCTCCAGCTCCCTGCAGCCCACACCCCAGCTGTTCGTGTGCTAGACAAAATCTGGATGTACCTAACGAAGTTCGGGAAAGCCTTGAACATGTAAACCCACGACTCAGCAGGCGAAGAGCTGAAAGTGACTGCTCCAAGGGACGAAGATGCTCCTGCAGGAGTTCCAGCAGGAGGTAACGCGGAGATCAGGGCCATCAGGGAGTGAGGGAGAGTGCTCAGGGGTAGACGCCACCACTGGGGCCAACACAAGGCAATCCAGGGATGACTTTTGGATCCCAACACCTCACGAGGGCCCCGATAAGCAAGGCCAGGCTTGGTGAGCTGTCTACCTGCAGATGAAAGGCATGGGGCCCTCCACAAGAACAGGTTGACTGTGGCTTCCATGGCTCTTCCCAGTGGGGCTGCCCCATGCCATGTGGCTGGCCCAAAGGACAGGAACAAGGGGAAAGGACAGGGTGATGGCCAGGAAACACATAGCATGCCAGGCTCCGTGCTGAGTCACTAGCACGAGACTATTTCATCTGTGTCCCCTCCCACCACGGCCAACATCTCAGGGAGCCTGACAAGAGCCTGGGGGATGGGCAGCAGGAATCACCCCTGTTTTCAAATAGGAAAGGCAGCCTCCAAGAGGCTGAGTTGAGGAGCCCTCCCTCCCTCCCAGTTTAGTGCCCTCTGCTGCCTCACTTTCGGTGGCATAAACTCCAGCCACGGAAGGGAAGCCAAGTCCTGCTCCAGACACGGCCTGCCCTCCCATGGGGCCCAGGCTAAAAGGCCCTGGGATGGGTGGAGTGCCTCCCTGCTCCAAGCAACCCTTTCCTCACTCCCCTCCCCCCGCCACCAACACTGGTTGCGTGGGATGAAAGGAAGCGGTGGGGTTGCCATTTCCCTCTGCTCTGAGGCTGCCCATCTGTTTCCTGGGATAGGACTCCCCGCCCCTATCCACCCCCAATCCGGAAACTCACTTGCTCTGGGGCTATGGGAAAAGGGAATTGCCTGGCTCCCTCCCTCCCCAGGGGGTGGTGGCAGAGGCTCTCGCTGCTGCAAACCCTTCGAGGCCTCCCGCCCTCAAGGTTCTAGCTGGCCAGCTCCTACCAATGGTTTTGGGTACACAGAGGGTGGCTGGGCCTAAGCAGCACTGCCCTCAAAGCACAGCACCCAGTCTCAGAGTGACACGAGACTCTCCTCCCTCCCCCGCTGGGGCCTGGTTGTCATTCCTGGCTGGCAGCTTCATGGCTTACCCCAGCCCTGGGGGTGGGGTGACAGGGTGACTTTCTGGGTAGAAGTTGGTAGAAAGTAAAAAAGTCACATTTCCCAGCCCAGCCCCAGCTGGAGGGACCACACGGTCATCTGTGAGTAAGCACTGCCCCCTGCTGGACATGCCAGATACAGCTGCCAGGGCCACCCCACTGTGGGTGCTCAGCCAATACAAGAGGGAAAAGCTAGGCTGGGGGCCCAGCAACTTCACAAGACCCCACTAAAACGGGGGCCGGTAACACCAGCAGTGTCTAAGGCAACCTATGGTTCTATGTCGAATGAGTTTAAAAGAAGGGGCCAAAACCACAGGGGCTGGGCTGGGGCAGACAGGGAAGGCTTTGCACAGAAGGTGAAAAGGCAGGAGAGGAGCAGAGAGGGCAGCCAACCGAGGAGGGACCAGCCACGCAAAAACCAGAGGGCATAAGACACACCAACAATGGGCCCTGGAGACCCAACTAGGAAGTGGGGCCACTGCCTGTTAGATTTCACGCTGTTTAAAGCTGTGGACTTCTGCACCAGAACCCCAATATAGATCCAAGTTGAGGGTCTGGCAAAGGACAGGGGCTAGAGTCCCCAACCCCAGCACACAGTCGGGGGCCCCTGGGGCATCTCTGAATGCCTGAAGGAGCAAAGTTTGAACCTAAAGCCTCAGGCAATGGGGTTTCTTTTTTTTTTTTTTTTTAATTTTTTTTCTTTTTTTTTTTCCAGAGGCAGACTCTCATTTTCTCTTCTTTTTTTTTTCTGAGGAGGGGCAATGAGGTTTCAAAGCATTTGACTGACAGGACAACCATGGCGTCTCATGAGGAGGGAGAACAGAGCGGCAGTATTCAAGACAGAATGAAAGTGGGGGCGGGGAAGTCCCGGGCAGGAGTGCGGACTGAGCACTCGCTACACTTCTCCAGCCAGCCCTCCTCCCACACAGGACCTGGCAGATTCTCAGATCAATGTATGGGCGCCGAAACCCTCCTTCACTGGGTCCTTTCCCAGGTTCCCCTCACGCTCTGTCTGGACTAGCTCATCTAGCCCCTGGTTATACTGGGCACTGGCCTCTGTCTCCTGAATCCTCCACAGAGCACCACACACACAGGACCTCCACAAGCATGATTAACATGATAAAGAAAAAGAAAATCCACGCACTGCAGAGCAATGGGCCGCCCTTGGAAGCAGTGTCTCCCATGCTGGAGGCTGCCATGCTTGTCTGGTGAGGATACTCACCCCAGGAATGTCCAAAAGCTTTGACACCAGAAGAGGCAACTTGAGGGCTGCGACACTCCCCGTGACACCCACAAGAACATGGAATTTTCTCTCCACCAAGGGTGCAGCAGCTGGACAGGAGGGCTTTGGTTCCATGTGGGGTCTGGTGGCTTCAAGTTCTGGGAGGCTGCCAGGACTGGGCTCCATACAGCTGTCGGGATTTAGGATCTAAAAGCAGAACAAGGGCCACCCCCTTCATTCACACAGTGCCAGAATGTATTAACCACTATGTGTTAAGCCCCAGGCCAGATGCTGAGGCAGCAGAAGGGATCGGCAGTCCCAGCTTCTGAGAGGACACAGTTTGATAAGAAAGTGAGAGGCCTTCCCCACACACGGGCCAGTCACAAGGGAATGTGGCAGTGCTGTGGGGAAGGGCTGTGCCGAGCCATGTCTGCTAAAAGTGACTATCTCCAGAAGTCAGAAGCTGCACCCCAGAAAAAAGGATGTTCGGGTCGAGTCCTGAGGGACTAGTTTTCCAGAGATGGGAATAAATCAAAACAAGAAATAATCTTGCAAAGGTGAAGGTCCTGAAGGAGGGTGGCAGGTTGGGGAGCAGGGAGCGGCTTTGTAGTGAGACTGGAGTGTGATGTGGGGTGGTGGAGGGGCAGGAGGTGAGGCTGGAAATCAGGGTGAGGCCAGAACATGCTGGGCAGCAAAGACCACAGTGAGGAGTTTTGGTTTTAGAAAGATGGTGCTGGCACTTGGTGAAAGTGTCAAAGGGACCCTGCTGGTGGAGGGACTGGAGGGTGAGAGGAGCTGCTGCGGTAGACTGCATTGACTGGCAAAGGAGGTGGCAGAAGGGGATGGGCTCCACAGATGCTCGTCAGGTGGAAGCCTGGGCAACAAGAGGTTTTGGTGCTCCAGGGAGCCGAGAGATTTGCCTCTCTGTCCCTGTCCCTGTTAAGATGGGTACCACTGTACAAATCAAAGCCCGGGAAGAAACCAGCATAAAGGGGATGCAGCCACCCCAGGAGACCAGCTGGTTTGTTTCTTCCTCTGGCCCTCAGACATTGCTACAAGTGGGTGCTCATGATAATATCGCTGATGGACACCAAAACCTACATGGCGCAGGTTGGGCCAGCAGAAAGTGCTTCATCAGCAACCATCACCGGGAACGATTACACTAAACACCACGCAAAGGAATCGTGGAAAACACAGTAGCTGCCTCTGGGGAATCTGTAGGTGAGTTTGAGATGACGGGAATCACACCTGAAATTATTTGAGATCAGTCCTTCCCTGGGATGCACCTTTTTGGTGATCAGACTCAATTGACACGTTTCCTGGCCTCTCCCTCCAACAGCAAGCTCCCTGAATTAGACCAGGTCTAATTGCCAACCACCAGTCCACTAGCCGGTGGTCCTGAACATCTGCTGAATTAATAATTATACCCTCCAAGAATTAATAATTATACCCTCCAAGGCAGTGTGGGGCAGAGGATACCCAGCCTGTGAATCATAAGTCCTGGGCCCTGACCATGGTGTGCTCCTGATCTGGAGAGACGTTGGTCCAGCCTCATTCCCTCCCTGGACGTGTCCCTTCATCTGAAAAATGCAGAGGTAGAACCAGATGATCTCTGAAGCACCTTCCAGCAAAAACTTTCTGAATCAATACATGAAAGACAGCAGTAAAGCACTCTCCGTACAAGACAGAAGGTCCTAGAAGATGCACTTAAAAAAGAATCAGCAGGGCAAGGGAAACCTAGGCACTGCTCAGGAAGCAGTGCTGGTGAGTCGCCCAATGGCTACCTTCATGCCTGAGCAACCACAGGGGCCTGCCTCCTCTTCACTCACAGGCCCCTTGGCTCTCCTGCCCAGGATTTGCCTTCAACACTTGGGCACAACCCACGTGGGCTGAGGATCATGTTTGTCTCCATTAACCCACTGCTCAGCAGGGGTTAAGCACAGGCTGGTTCCTTAGAGCAAAATCACCCGAAAAGTTTGATTTGCCAGTAATCTCAATCTCTGCTCCACTGCAGAGCCCCAACCAGGGCGATGCTTGGCCAGAGTTGGAGAACTGAGTTTACCCCAGGCAGTGGGGAGCCTGTTAGCATCTGACAAGGTACAGAGGGCCTACCAGCCAGCTTCTTCCCAGAACACATCATTGGTAAGTGATGGAGGCACATTCTTTGTTCTCCAGGGAAACCTACCTGCCAGATCTCAAACGCTGACCCTGTCCCACCCTAGCCAACTAGAGCCAGGATAGGTAGATTCCTGCAAAACCAGAAGCCACAGTTTATCTCTGTGGCCCCTGAACCTCTTCCACATCAAGCTGGTCTCATTCCTAGGAAACAGATTACAGAAAGCAATCAGTTAAACTTGGGGGCAGGAATCTGTATTAGTGATTTCAGCTGCTTCTCCACAGCAGCCACTATAGTCCAAAATACAATCCTTAGCCTGCTTAGCAAAGCTGTACCAAGGACCAAACCTACCTATCTTCCTAAAACAGAGGGTGTGCGTGTGTATGTGCGTGTGTGATATACTTGAGGAATACAGAGTGGACCATTTAACCAACATTTGAAGGCGAGGTCAAATCAGTTCAACCTGAGAATCCCAGGAAGACTGACAGCTGGCAGGATTCCTTTGTTTGCTTGCAAAGAGGATCAAATTCTAAACCAGTAAGTCTATTACTGTAACCAGATCCTGTTGGAGTCACCTATTTGCAAAGCAAAGGTAGCTGCAGACAGTACCTCACAGGAACTCCTGAGCAGCAAAAAAGAGTTGGCAAGCAGGCAGGTTATAGGGCTACAGGCTATGATTACTGAGCCTCAAGATCCCAGGGCACCAGCCATGCAGGTAAGCCACAGCCAGAAAAATGGCAGCTTTTCTGTCCTTTAGACAGGGACAGACAGAGCAAAGAGTCTCGGCCTGTGATGTTTAAGTCTCCCCTGATGAGTTTAATTCACGGCAGAGTTTTAGGTTTCAGGGATACCTGCCAGTCCCTGTATGGGCAAAAGTGGAGCTGGGGAAGAACCAGGGCTAAAGACAGGACCAAGGCAAGCAAGGCCAGACAGGGTATAAGCTCAAGCTCAATACGGGAAGGATGAGAACTGAGCCTAAGACAAAGCAGAACCAAACAAGGGAAGTGGGTGGTGGGTAGGCAGGGATCCAAGATCCATTATGAGCCTGAATCCTTTAGCCTAACATCAAAGCCCCTCATTACTGGCCGCCCAGCTTCTGCTCCAGCTTACACCTGTAATCCCAGCAATTTAGGAGGCCAAGGTGGGAAGACTGCTTGAGCCCAGGCACTCAAGACCAGACTGGGCAACATAACAAGACCCCAGCTCTACAAAAAAATTTAAAAAGTAGCCAGGCGTGGTGGCAAACGCCTGTGGTCTCAAGTACTTGGGAGGCTGAGGCAGGAGGATCACTTGAGCCTAGAAGGCTGCTGTGAGCCATGTTTGTGCCGCTGCACTCCAACCTGGATGACAAGAGAGACCGTCTCAAAAAATAATAATAGTACTACAATAAAAAAGCATATAACTATTTACATAGCATTTACACTGAATCAGGGTTTATAAGTAATCTAGAGATGATTTAAAGTATACGGAGGGGGGTGGTGGCACGTGCCTGCAGTCCCAGCTACTTGGGAGGCTGAGGTGGGAGGATCATCTGAGCCCAGGGAGTTCGAAGTTGCAGTGAGCTATGATCGCACCACTACACTCCAGCCTGGGCAACAGAGTGAGACCCTGACTCAAAAGGAGTATACGTAGGGAGGATTTGGTGGCTCACACCAGTAATCCCAGCACTTTGGGAGGCTGAAGAAAGAGAATTGCTTGAGCCCAGGAGTTCGAGATCAGCCTGGAGAACGTGAGACTCTGTCTCTACAAAAATAAAATTAGCCGGGTGTGGTTCCAGCTACACAGAAGGCTGAGGCTGGAGAATCCCTTGAGCCCAGGAGTTCAAGGCTGCAGTGAGCCATATTCCTGCCACTGCACTCCAGCCTGGGTCACAGAATGAGAGCCTGTCTCAAAAAAAGCAAAACAAACAAATATATATATATTGCAATCCCCTGCGGATACCGAGGAATGAATGTACCTAATGCACACACTCACACACGTAGGCTACTGGAGAAGCAGTGACTGCGTGTTGCTACTTCCAAGCCACTGTGAGATGTGGAAACCCTGCTCCAAGACCCCCAACCATTCAACTTGGGAACCTCTCCTGCTCACCATCTAGCACCTGCTTCCAAATACGTCAAGGACAGCAGGAAGTTCTTTTCTGACAAAATTTGGCCTAATTTTTAAATGCCACTCAGCACTTTTTGGCAGGCCTAGGGATACTTCCAACATCCCATGGCTTTCCCTTTTCTATTTCATCAACTTTTAAAATACATTTTGTACTCTGGGCAGCCCGGGTAAGCGCTAAGTGTGAGGAGCTGACACGGCCATCATTTAAACTAGATTAAACGACTCTGGACAAAGAATCGCAAGGCAGCAGAAAGTCGGGCTTGGCGGGAACAGATGCAAACCCTCCACTCCTGGGCTGGGGGGGGGTCCCTCCTACTCCAGGCGGCCCCACCCGTACAGCTGGGAGAGTGAGGTCGCACAGATGCACAGCCGCAAGCACAGCTTTATGGGCACAGAGGGGAAAGTGAGGATACACACACAGACAACAGCGGACCCACGGTCGCAGGCAGAGATCCCCCAGCCTCCCCTCCCGCGCCGCCGCAAGGACCCGGCTTTCCAACCCCCTTCATCTGCTCACCCGGGCCAGGCGAGTCTCGGGGTCGCCCCCAAATATCGCGGTATCTTGGCGGTCCCTCCTGTGGAATCTAACTGGCTCGCCTCACGAGAGCACCGGGCGGGCTGCGTGTCGCGCAGCCTTCTGGGAGGTGTAGTCCACTTCTCTGCCTTCCGGGAGTTGTACTCCACTGGGGAACTCCAGGAGCAAACCCTGGCTCACTCTTCTTTGTATTGCTGGGACTCCACAGAGACTGGCCTGTCAGACCTCCTCACTCCTATCAGCCCCACACACGCTGCTGCTCGTTGCTTGGGGCCTTTTTTTTTTTTTAATTTTTTTTTACTGTTGTCTCAGGTTTATTGATAATATTACAGTATCTCAAAAAGATTCAAACAGCTCCACGTGGCATTTTGAAATTCATCCCCACTGTTGGCTGAGTGACCAGCAGATTGGGCAGACTGCCAAAGTCCAGAAACGTCCGCATTTCCTTAATGTCAGGATCTATTAATACTTCAGTGATCTCCTGATCCAGGGCTGAGACCTCAAGAACATAATTGTCTCTTCTTTCTCTCTTCTTCTCCTGTAACTTGGAGAAACCTCTCACTGGGTCCTTCAAATCAGCTTCATCACATACATATTGTAGCCTGCTATCTTGTTGGGGAGGTTTTTTTTTTTTTTCTTTTTGAGACAGGGTCTGGCTCTGTCACCCAGACTGAATGCAGTGGCGCGATCTCCACTCACTGCAACCTCCATTGTTTGGGCTCAAGCCATCCTCCTACCTCAGCCTACCGAGTAGCTGGGACTACAGGTGTGCGCCATCATGCCAGGCTAGTGGTTTTTTGTTTGTTTGTTTATTTGAGATGAAGTCTCACTCTGTTAACCAGGCTGGAGGGCAGTGGCTTGATCTCGGCTCACTGCAACCTCTACCTCCTGGGTTCAAGCGATTCTTCTGCCTCAGTCTTCTGAGTAGCTGGGATGACAGGTGCATGTCACCATGCCTGGCTAATTTTTGTATTTTTAGTAGAGCTGAGGTTTCACCATGTTGGTCAGGCTGGTCTCAAACTCCTGACTTCGTGATCTGCCCACCTTGGCCTCCCAAAGTGCTGGGATTACAGGCGTGAGCCTCTGCGACTGGCCCTGGGAGCTTTTTGCTGGGAATAATGGTGGTCTCCTCGCACACTTGCTTGTTCATAGGTAAGTTGCTGCCCAGGTGCATGTAGTACTTTTTTATGTATAGAAATATAGAAAAGGGCCATCTTTATGGTGTTAGTGCAAATAGGACCCATGCTGACTGGTCCTTGGTAAAAGAGGGCTTGGGGCACTTAATAGCGAATATTTACCAAGCCTCTTCTGTAGGTGCACAGGATACAGAGATAAATCAGAGCATCCCTGTTCTTGAGACAAACAGGGACGCAGAAAATGACAGGGTAAGGTCCTCCATGAGGAAGCAACACCTCCAGGCAGGTAAGCCTTTTTTTTTTTTTTTCAGATGGAGTCTTGCTCTGTGGCCCAGGCTGGCGTGTGCAATGGCGCAATCTCGGCTCATTGCAACCTCTGCCACCCATGTTCAAGTGATTCTCCTGCCTCAGCCTCCTGAGTAACTAGGATTACAGGCGCCTGCCACCGGGCCCAGCTAATTTTTGTAGTTTTTTAGTAGAGACGCGGTTTCACTATCTTGGCCAGGCTGGTCTTGAACTCCTGACCTCGTGATCCACCCTCCTCAGCCTCCCAAAGTGCTGGGATTACAGGCGTGAGCTACTGTGCCTGGCCTAGGAAAGCCTTCTCGAAAGAGTGGCTTGAGGTGAATTTTGAAGGACAGCAAGGAGGTTAGACAGAGGATCCCAATAGTGATCCAGGTGGAGGGCATCATATGGGCAAAGGGAAGGCGGCAGGAGAATGAACACTGGGCATGCTTCCCTGTCCCCTTCATTTTCTAGCCTTCACAGGCCCCAGAAACCTGTGTTCACTGAAGTGGCTGAACCAGCTGCAGGTCCCTGCCCTGAGCTGAGGTGGGGCCTCTGCTCTACCCCTGCCCTTGGCCGCAGTGGACCATCTGGGCCAAACCATCCCTTACCCAGGGATCCAGCCTATTTTTTCCACTTCCTCCTCCCAAGGCAGGGAGCCTCGGTGGCAATTTCATCATCTACTCAAGGCTGCCTCAGAGAAAGAGCCACACAGGGTCGCATGGCTCTAGGTCCTGGGGAATGACAGACCACAGACCCACGCAGCCCCCACACCGTCATGCCCCTGCCCCACCCTGCCACGAGGCTCCATGCAAACCCACAGGAAGATACATGACGCAGCAGAACACACAGGGCCAAATGTTCCCCTTTATTATGGTTCACTCAGTTACCAAAGAGACACATTGGCTCAGGCAGCTCAACTGCCGGCTGGGGAACATCCATCTCCAGAAATAGGGAGCAGCAGTGGCACCAGGAGAATGGCAAAGGTGGTCACTGGGACCCCAGAACTGACCTGGGCCCTCCTCCATCCCACCCCAGGCCAGACCTTCCTGCAGAGATGAATGTGTGCCCTGCCCCCACTTCTCATACTGGTTCCTTCCCTGGGAAAGTGCATAGTTGCCTGGAGATGCAGCATCCCAGGGCCTGAACAAGCTGGGCCACACACTGGGATCCGTCTTTCCCAAGGGTAGAGCCAGGGTGTGGCCGTATAGGTCTGAGCCAGAGGCAGATAGGACAGGAAATTGATTGGTGATAACATCCAACAGGTCAGGAGTGCTAGGCAGGGAGCTGGACCACAAGCCTCCTGGAGCTACCGGAGAGAGAAAGGAAAGGGAGCCACAGGTCTGGGGTAGGGGAAAGGAAGGGAGGGGGAAGAAGGGCCTAGACCTAGGGTCCCTTTTCAGGTACCAGAGAGGAGGGAGAGCCAATTATATGTTGTGGCCCAAGCCTAAAGGACCATTAGGAAGAGAACTACCAGAGGCCCCTGGCTCAGGTTGGCCTGGAAGGCCTAGGTGTTGGGTTCCAAGCTGAGGCCAGGCCAGAGTAGCCAAGTGGGGTTTGGATTTTTGTCCAAACAGCCCAGGCAGGCTTCTGTTGCAAGAAGGGACGGTGGGAAATGGGCAGATGCTCTTTGCGTGAGAACCCGCTCCCCTTCAGGCCCCACACATAGCTGGAGCCCCTACCATCCATGTTCTCACCCCACTTGGAACACAACAGCCCCATGGGCCTAAAACCACTCTCCTGAAAGGGATAGGGAGTTCCGACTGGGTGAGGATAAGCCAAGAACCGAGGTCTGGAGGCAGAGGGGAGCAAGTTACCTTGATTTGGAAAACAAAACTAAACTAAAGCCAGAGAGCCTCCCCTCCCACCCGGCCTAACCAGAAATCCCATTCAGGCCATTGTGCTTGCAGCCAGGACTGGGCCTGTGCTTCTCCTTGGGCCCTGAGTTCAAGTGCCCAGAACTGCCCTGTGACCAACAGCAAGCCAGAGTGGGGGAAGGCATCCTCCCCTCTCCAGGGGAGATGGGGCCCTGCCTGCCTTCTCCGCTGACCTTCCCTCCGGGCCTAGTCCACTGAGCCCTGTCCCTTCTACCAGATCCAAACAGAACAGCTACCACTCCCAGGAATCCATACTCACTGAGAGATACCTAGATGCCCCAGTGTGCTGGAGCCAGCCAGACTTCCCCCAGGAACCAATCATTACTGACATGCCCTCTGCTCTAGCTGGGCCTTTACATCTGACAACTGGCCGGCATGACCCAACTCCTCAGGGAAGGCAGTAAGGCAGATGCCACCTGGCACATGGTGGGGTGAGGGTAGGAGAATCAAGCCATCAAGCCACAGCAGCTGGGGGCATGGAGAGGAGGCAGAGGGACATAGGCAGAGGGGCTCAAGGGGGCTCTGGGGAGAGGAGGAGGAGAAGGCAGGGAGAGAAAAGAGGAACTTGCCCCTGCAGACCAAACTCTCAGACCCAAGGAGACTCACCTGCATTTCCATCCCCTGGGGGTCAGGTAGCCAGGTGGGCTCTGCACCCCCCAGCTATGTGCTTCTCCTATATCGGGGTAATGCCCAGCTCCCCCACCAGCTTCCTTGAACTGGAAATCAGATCAGATTTGGGGATCTGGGCTCAGTCTCAGGAGCAGATAAAACTGGGATACTCAGCCTTGGGGAAGACAAAGAAAAGCCACATGGGAAAGAGACAGACAGGCCCTAGGCGAGGGAAGATAGCACAGGGAATGACATCAGGGAACAGATGAGGGAGGAGGAGGCTGAGGGAGGGAAGGCCTGGATGGATGAGAAGAGCAAGGTAATATCTGGGCCTATGCCCACCCACCCACCACCACGAGTGCTAAATACTGTTGCTTCCCAGGAAGACCGAAAGTGGAAACAGTTCCAGCTCATAACCCTTGGAAGGGGCCAGTCTTTCTGCTATGCCTCCTCCGAACCTGTGAGGGGTCCCTGGGCCAGGGTCAAAGGTGCCAGGGGCAGGAGGGCCAGGTGGAGGGTGGGGGGGCTGGTTTAGCTCTAAACATACATCTAGCACCACAACAAGAGACCTCCACTGCATATTTCACGAGGGGACACAGACACAGCTACTACTGCACGGGACAGCTCCACGTGCAGCCCACAGCTCTAAGTGCCAAGAGCAGAATTCGAAAGGTAGGGGCCGGGGGACAGACATATACATACATATATATATATATATATATATATATATATATATATATAAAACTCTGGTCCTTTGTACAAATTGGGGGAGGGGAAAAGGGAAGGGGGAACCCTGCTTGGTCACCACAAATGACGATGTGGCTTGAGCCCCCTGTCCCAATGGCCCCAGCCCTGCCACTTGGTAGGCGTGGCTGGTTCACATCTCGTTGGAGTGCGTGTAGTTGGGGGTGGCAGAATACTGAGTCTGAGGCTGATTCATGGCACCCTGGGCCGCCCCCATGGCTGCATTCTGGGCTGCCTGCTGCACGTGTGGATTCTTCCATGCCCCTGTGGTCCACTCCTCCTGAGCTTTGCTGAAACTCCCCCCACTTCCCCGGTAAAATTTATGAACCTGTAGGAAAAGGAGCATAAAGAAGGGTTAATCAAAGAGAAATGGCAACCCATCCAGGAAACAGATGGGACTCAACTGTAAAAAAGCAGTACTCCCTCCCATGCCTGCCTCTGTAGGATGGTCCTGCAGGCCGCTCCAGAGGGAGTCCCTTGGAAGACCTCGGGACCCTCTTGTAACTTGGAGGAGGGCTTGTTTCAGATCACGGCCCCCTCCCAAAGCCACCTTCTCACCCTTGTGGGGACCACGTACCATGCTGAGGGCAATGAAGGAAAAGACGGCCATCACCGTGAACATGACAGTGGGAATGAGCATGACGACCGCTGAGCCGACGTTCGTTCCGAAGAAGGAGATGGTAGCAATCCAGCCGCTGTAGGAAGAGGCCAGTGTGGGGCTGTGGGCAGGATGGGCGGTGCCCAGGAGCCCCTGCCAGAGGAAGGGACTGTCTCATTGCCACAGGGAGGAAGCATATCACTGGCTGCAGAGGGACCATCGTACTGATATCCAAAGGGCCTGTGTCGGTGGCTCAAGAAGACGCCTTCCCTGTGGCTCAGAGGTGTTCCTCAGACACAACACTTCCTTCCCCCAGGTTTTCCCATAATGCTTGACACCCGTTAGCCCCCAAGAAACCACTGCCAGCTTCTCCTTTCCTCTGATGCTATGGCTGTGCTACTACGACAAGTCACTCAGGCCCCATAGGCTCGGCAGCTTAGCACACAAAAGCAGGCAAAAGACACAGCCACGGTGCCACCCCTTCCAGCCCCAGGCCACACCCCTGCCTCTTACCAGACGCCCCAGCCTGGGATGCCCACGGCTTGGATGATGCTGATGACCAACTGAGCCATGAAGGTGAAGAAGAATGCCATGAAACTGAAGGAGCTGTCAGTCCTGCGGCAGAGGAGGTGGCTCCCGTCACCTGGGCAGAGAGCCAGGGCTTCTCTGCCTTCAAGGCCCCCAAGCCCTTCCAAGTTTAAGTGCATAATGGACAGAAGACATTTAAAGGCCTTAATTGAGAGGTCAGAATGGGGTCGTTTTAACCCATATATCTTTGCAAGTTTCCACGTGGTAGGCATGCGTTGCGACATTACACAGGGAGGGATTTCCTCAGGAACAGACCACCCACTGCTACATGGATGGATGGCCTCATTGCCATAGAAATAGATGACTCCATTGAGGCAGGAATAAACAATCTCTTTGTCACGGGATGACATGAATAGATGGTCCCATGGGCTCAGATATAGACAGTCTTATTGGCACTAGAATGGACGCTCTATTGGCACCAAAATAGTAGCAAATTGGTACTTTGATGGATGGCCTGATTGGCACAAAGAGATTTAAGGCCCCATTAGCATTGAGATGGATGTTCTACTGGCACCTCAGATAGCCTTGGTACACTGATGAATAGTCACATTGGCACAAAGATTGAAAATGCCATTTGGCACTAGGTGAACACCCACTGGCATCAGGACAGCCCCATGGCTACGTGGATGGGTGTTCATTTGGCATGGAGCTGGATGACCTCACTGCACATGAACAGCGTCAATGGTACGTGGCTGGCTGGTTCCATTGGCACATGGATAGATGGTGTCCTTGGCACCAAGTCAGCTAGCCCCACTGATACTAGGATGGGCAGCCCCCCCAAAACAGGTAGCCCCACAGGCAAAATTAACATGCAGCTGCCCGAGAAAGGTGATGACAGAACTAAAAATAGGCCTGGTCTCTCGCTATTTCCCCCACCCAGGGGTAGAGTGAGGAGGAAAGGAACTAATTCCCAGCCCTCTCACCTCAACCTGGCATTCACAGAAAGCCCAATTCCTACCTAGCAATCTGAGCCAAAAGTGAACAAGGGTAATTGTGTTTGGGGGAGGGCAAAAAAAAAAAAAAGGAAAAAAAAAAGATACAGAGAAGAGACAGGGGAGATGGCAGAGACGGCTAGGCACTGTGGTTAGCGCCAACCACTTACTTGAAGGCCTTGTAAATGGGCCGAAACCAGCAGACGTAGGAGCAGGGTGTGAAGAGGATGAGCCAGAGAAAGGCGAGGCCAAAGTTGGTGGCTCCCCCGCCTCCGATCAGCCACGCGAGACAGCCCACCAGGTTCACGGCCAGCGTGACGCTGTTCACTGCAGGCCCAGGAGAGCGCATGCACACAGAGAGACAGACACCCAGACCCACACAGAGACACATGAGCACCCGGACATGGACACACACACACCAGTAACGCAACACAGACCCACAGTCAAGCCGGGCCGACAGCGCAGACAAGCACAGAGAGATGCAGACACATTCACAGATTCACGCCCGCACAGAAGCCCCACAACCCATAACAACGAATACGCACGGACACATGAGACACACATACACACACAGAGGAAGTAAAGACTGTAAGAAAGCAAGCTGGGAGCTCAGACCAGCCCCCTAACCCCAGCATCCACTCCTGAGAAATCTGAAGAGCAGAGCCTCCAGAACCCAGAGCTTCTGCCCAGCAAGCCCCTTTGAAGGGGCCCAAAGCCTCAGAGTGGTAGAAATGCTCTCGTCCTTCTGAGAACAGCTTCAGCCCCAACCCTCCCAGACCCACAGCAATCACCAAGCCCAAGACATGGGAAACCGATCTTACACTTTCTCTTTCAAGGTAGGGGCATGAAAGGGAAAAGTAAAAGGTCTTGTGGAAACATCTCTTCTAGCCATTGTACCATCTACCTTGCACTTAAATGGGGCAGGCATTGGTGGCTGGAATCTCAGTCTTTATCTAATCCATTTCTTTTCTCTCTCTCTTTTTTTTTGAGATGGAATCTTGCTCTGTTGCCCAGGCTTGAGTGCAATGACGCGATCTTGGCTCACTGTAACCTCCACCTCTCAGGTTCAAGTGGTTCTCCAGCCTCAGCCTCCCAAGGAGCTGGGATTACAGGCACCCACCACCACTCCTGGCTAATTTTTGTATTTTTAGTAGAGATGGGTTTTTGCCAAGTTGGCCAGGCTGGTCTTGAACTCCTGACCTCAGGCGATCCACCCACCTCGGCCTCCCAAAGTGCTGGGATTACAGGCATGAGCCACTGCATCCGGCTATCTAATCTATTTCTTAGATAACTCTCATGCCAGCTCTTCAAATAAATCTTCCTTTGTTACTGCAACCTCATCATCTCCCATCCCTCTGACCTTCTACAGACCTGGGCTACTCTCGAGGTTCCCCAGATATAAATCCCAGCCCATCAACCAGATTCAAAGTTCCCCAAGAGCAGGACCAAGGCTCCCCCTCCTCTGTCCCCACATCATCTAGCTGAACTAGGAGGCACAGTGCCACTGAGTCACAGCCAGCAGGGACCTCAAAGATTTACAGATAAAAGTGATGCTGGCACTAACACACACCCAGGTCTGTGCAGCACATCATTATCTAACATCAGGGCACTCTCTTCCTTGAAAACAAGGCTGAGTCCACAAAGACCTGCCGAATAAACCAAGGAAGGAGGGCTCAGTCATAACTTCAAACAGTCAGGCATCTGTGGTCCTGTCTTCTGAATAGAACCTTTAAGCACCTTAAGGGTTATATACATTTCCTTGGGAGTAAAGCACCTGGCAGGTGCCTAGTGAGGACTTAAGGAGATATTTATAGCCCTTAAATCCAGCTTCTGGATGAGATCTTCCCAGGAGTGGAGTTCCCAGAGCCCAGGTCAGATGGAGTGCCCCTTAAGTCTGGTCTAACCACCCTGTCACCCATCTCAAGGCGCCTCATCATGAGTGGGCATTTCTTCCTGTACATTTCAGCTGTATTTCCTCTATCCCTGTTCATTGCCCCAAAATCTCCCAGAAGCTTGGTGTTAACACTGATTTTTTTTTTTTTTTTTTTTTTTTTTGAGACGGAGTCTTGCTCTGTCACCCAGGCTGGATTGCAGTGGTGTGATCTCGCCTCACTGCAGCCTCTGCCTCCTGGGTTCAAGCGATTCTCCTGCCTCTGCCTCCTGAGTAGCTGGAATTACAGGTGCCTGCCACTGAGCCCGGCTAATTTTTGTATTTTGAGTAGAGATGGGGTTTCACCATCTCGGCCAGGCTGGTCTTTAACTCCTGACCTCAGGTGGTCCACCACCTTGGCCTCCCAAAGTGCTGGGATTACAGGCGTTAGCCACCACACCCAGCCCAATAGTTTATTTCCACAAATGAGGAACCTGCTGCCTGCGAAGCAGAATGACCAGGTAAACTTGATCCCATAGCTCCCAACTCCCAGTTGAAGGCTCCTCTCTTTGAGCAATCTTCCAGAGAAAGCAAGACAAATTTGAGGGAAGGATTCCTCTCCAAATGCAGAATCCTGAGGTCCTGACAATCCCCAGAGGTTCCCTGGAAAGTTACTCCAGTGGAAGAGAAAGGGGAAGGAAGACAGGGATTACACTGCAGAGAGGGACCCTGTCCAGATGCTCTGTGAATGGAGGGTGGAAGGGAAGGAAGGGAGGAGAGGCCTAGACGGGGGAGACTGAGGGAAACTGAGGCCCAGTGGGGGAGGTGGCCCATAGAAGAAGCCTACTGGGAGCCTGGCAGGGGAAGACTTATGGTCCATGCAAATGCTACAAGTGGGACTGAAGAATAGTTGGGCCTGTGGGTACCCCCACCCCGCTGCTCAGCAGGCCCAATCTTCCTCCCTCCTCCAGCCACCCTGGCCCACCCCCATCCCATGGCACTCACACATCCAGAGGTAGTAGAGGCGCTTGGTCATGCTGAGATGCTGGGGAGGAATGTCTGCCTCGAAGTCTTGGTAGAAACATGGCTTCAGTGGGATGAATTTGGGCAACGGTGGGAAGTTGTTCACCTTCTCTGTGGATGAGACACATTGCACAGCATCATTTCCAGTCTTCCCCCCAACAATCCAAGACGCCCATCCTTTCCCTGGCTGTGCTGCCCCATTGGCCCCTGCGGCCACCGACCACTCTGCTTTCCCCACCCAGCCGTCCCTACCTCCTCGGGTTAGCCATGATGATCCCAAAGCAGCCAAAGGCCCTGAGACAGTGTCACCGAGAATAAAAAACAATAGACGTCACCTTGTCTGACAGCATTTATTGTTTTTTATTCTGAGTGACACTGTCTCAGGGCCTCAAGGTGCCACCCTCTCAGCGGAGGCAGCTCCAGGCAGAGGAAGTGGGATGCGTGAGAATCTACAGATGTGGGTTCCAGCCTCTACTCGGCATTCATGCTCTGGGGCAAGTTATCACTCCTCTCTAAACCAGTTTATCTGCTGGAGTGGGGGCTGGGCTACACAGTCCCTAAAGTTTCCTCCAGCTTGGCATTCTGTACCTCTGAGCCTTCTGAACCAGACAAAAAAGGTGTCAGAGTATTAGAAAGCGATGGAGACCAGGGCAGGGGGAGGAATGAGCCACTCATGCTGCTCATCAGGCAGACTGACAGGAAGGCAGACTGACAGAAAGACAGACATCAAGGTGCTCAATTCCTGGTCCCTAGGAACCAAGATCTGACAGAGAGTTACACAATGTCATGTTGAGATTCTCAGATAGGCCTCAGTGGAGAGAGTGGAGAAAGTCTGGGGACAGTAAGATGAAAAGAACCTGGCCTCCAAAGACTAGGGGAGATAAAGGGACCAGGAAGAGGGCCACCCAGGCTATGCTCACTGTCAGGTCCTATTCACACAGCCTGGCCCTCTCCTTACCAGCCATGATGGTACCAGCCGGCCCAGTGGCCTGCCCACACCTCTTTGTCCTGACCTGGAAGAAAAAAAAAGCCAGAGAAGGATGAGATCAGGGCTGCACCCACCCCAGTTCCTCTCTACGCCCCATCCGGGCTGCAAGCTCCCCAGGGTGGACCCAGCATATACTCCCACAGTGCCGTGAACACAATGGAGACAGCTCCCTCCTCCCAGAGCCACCCTTCCACCAGCTACATCTTCCCAGCTGCTCCTGCCCTCTGTCTCAAGGCACAAAATCCGCCCTCCAAAAACCCTATCCAAGGGTGGGAAAGGAACCTGAGAGGGAACCCCATACAGGGAAAGCCAAGTGACATTCTATTCCTTGACCTTGAGTTGCAGACTGAGCCCCGACCTTGGTCACAGGCCAGACTCCCTTCGCTCCTTTTGCCTTTGGTCATTTGTTCATTTATTAGGACACTTATATGGTGCTGGGAGAGAGAAGGAGCAAAAAGATTTGGTCCCTGCTCTCCCCATGAAACAGTCAATCACCTTTAGAGTAAATCATACAAAAGGCAAGTACAGCTGCTGTGAAAACATATATAGCATATGTCATGGTGAGCTAATCTGGTCTGGGGAGTCAGGGAAATTACTTTTTTTTTTTTTTTTTTGAGACGGAGTCTCACTCTGTTACCCAGGCTGGAGTGCAATGGCTTGATCTTGGCTCACTGCAACCTCTGCCTCCAGGGTTCAAGCGATTCTCCTGCCTAACTTCCCAAGTAGCTGAGATTACAGGCATGCACCACCACACTCGGCTAATTTTTTTGTATTTTTAGTAAAGACGGGGTTTCACCATTATTGGTCAGGCTGGTCTTGAACTCCTGACCTTGTGATCCGCCCGCCTTGGCCTCCCAAAGTGCTGGGATTACAGGCGTGAGCCACTGTACCCAGCCTAAATTTTTTCAATTAAAAAAAATTTTTTTGAGATGGGGTCTCTCTCTGTTGCCCAGGGTGGAGTGCAGTGGTGCAATCCCAGCTCATTGCAGCCTCAACCTCCCCAGGCTCAGGTGATCCTCCAAGTTCAGCCTCCTGAGTAGCTGGAACTACAGGCAAGCACCACCAGGCCCAGCTAATTTTTATATTTTTTGTAGAGATGGAGTTTCACCATATTGCCCAGACTAATTTGAATTCCTAGGCTCAAGAATCCACCTGCCTCAGTCTCCCAAAGTGCTAGGATTACAGGCATGAGCCACTGCACCCTCCTTCAGGGAAATTAAATATAAGTGGTAGCAAAGACCTGAAGAATTAAGAGGAGTTCCCTGGGCAAAACAGCCTTTCAGGCAGATGGGAAAGCATCATACAGAGACAGATCCTCACTAGGAAGGAGCTTCACACTTTTTCTTTCTTATACAGGGTCTCATTCTGTCACTCAGGCTGGAGTGCAGTGCCACTCCTGGGCTCAAGCCATCCTCCTGCCTCAGCCTCGAGTAGCTAGGCTACAGGGACAGGCTACCATGCTAATTTTTAAATATTTTGTACAGAGGAGGTCTTGCTGTGATGCCCAGCTGGTCTCAAATTCCTGACCTCAAGTAGTCCTCCCGCTTTGGACTCCCAAAGTGCTGGGATTATAGGCATAAGCCACCTATCATAAGGGAAAGAAAGCTACTGTGGCCAAAGCAGAGTGCAAATGAGGGGACAGCAGATGAGACTAGAGAGGTGAGGTGGGCAGGATGTGCTTCCTGAGACCCTCAGGAGACAAGTTTGAAGGGGTCTTAAGGGGGTTTCGGGGAGTAGGGGAAAGGGAGCAATCAGAAGACTCCCTGACCACTTAACCCTGAGTGGTTGGCAGAGACCCATCATGACAAGCCTGTGTGAGACAAGGTGCAGGTTCCAGGAAAGGACAAACAGCTGTGCTATGGACCTGCAGTGTCTGAGCTGCTGGGGGACACCTGGGCAGGGCATCTTATAGGTATCAGGAGTGTACAAACATGCTCTGCTCCTGGGAGTTCAGCAGGAGGCCTCGCTGACCCATGCTAAGTAATCATTGGCAAGTTAAGGCCAGGGAAGACAAGCGCAATCACCGTGTTAGAACAATAGCTTTGGTGGACATTTATACAGTCAACAGCAGAAAATGGTCCACAACCAAGTGCTAAGGCAATGCAACGTTTAAAAGCTGGGCAGAAATCTGCTTAAAGTTTTGGAACAGGAAAGACTCATCTATGGTATCAGAAGTCAAGATAGTTTACCCTTCAGCGGGCAGCGACTGGGGGCCCGGCACCTGTCCCTGGTTGGGGTGCTGGATACGCAGAGGGAGGGACTCTGTGAACTTTCTCCAAGCATAGTTGCAACTTGTGCACTCTCCTGTGTGTTAGACTTCCATGAGACATTTGCTTTGAAACAAAAACTTCAGGCTGGACGTAGTGGCTCACACCTGTAATCCCAGCACTTCGGGAGGCCAGGGCAGGAGGATCACTTGAGTCCTAGTACAAGATCAGTCTGGCCAACATAGTGAGACTCCATCTCTACAAAAAATAAAAAATTAGGCAGGCACAGTGGTGCACGCCTGTAGTCCCAGTTCCTCAGGAGGCTGAAGTGGGAGGATTGCTTGAGTCTGGGAGGTGGAGGCTGTAGTGAGCCAGGATTGCACCACTGCACTCCAGCCTGGGCAACAGAGCAAGACTGTCTCAAAGGAAAAAAAAAAAATCACAAAGAACTTCTAACATTCCAGTCAAATTCCTCTGGATCCGATTAAAAGTTTGGGCAATTACAATGTTCTGAGCCCTTTTGTGATATGGGATCAAATGCAGATATAAAAACCCAGTAAAGGGTGGGGTGTGGTGGCTCACACCTGTAATCCCAGCACTTTGGGAGGCTGAGGCGGGCAGATCATGAAGTTAGGAGTTTAAGACCAGTCTGGCCAAGATGGTGAAACCCTATCTCTACTAAAAATCCAAAAATTAGCTGGGCGTGGTGGCACACATCTGTAGTCCCAGCTACTTGGGAGGCTGAGGCAGAAGAATCCCTTGAACCCAGGAGGCGGAGGTTGCAGTGAGCCGAGATCATGCCACTGCACTCCAGCCTGGCGACACAGCAACACTCTGTCTTAAAAAAAAAAAGAAAAAGAAACAAAAAACAGTAACATCCACCACAAAAAGAAAAGAGAAGAATATAATAGAGACAATCAGGAAATGATACCCACGCACAGGTGCGTTAATTGTGGCAGTTTGTAATAACAAAGGATTAGAAACAATCAGTCGGGGACTGATTAAACCAATGGTACAGTCATACAATGGACTGTTCCGCAGCTATTTTTAAAAATGCTCTGCAGCTGTTAAAAATTTTAAAAAGAGGAAGAGGTTCTCTGGTACTGATATGGAAAAGTCTCCAAAGACACTAGCCGTTAAAAAAAGCAAGATGTAGAACAGTCTGTATGTTACACATTTTGTATAAGATAATAAGAATACATTTTCCTTTTCCTCCAACAATGCTGCTCCTGTTAGTCATTTACCCAGATATAAGAAATGACAAACATGCACGTTATTCAACATGACACTATTTGCAACAGCAAAATGCTGAAAGCAACCTAAATGTGACTATTTGAATCTATGAGGTGCATCATACAATAGAGTATTATACAGATGTAAAAAAGAGGCCAGGCATGGTGGCTCACATCTGCAATCCCAGCACTTTCAGAGGTGAAGGCAGGAGGATCACTTGAGGTCAGGAGTTTGAGACCAGCCTGGCCAACATGGTGAAACCCCATCTCTACCAAAAAAATACAAAAATTATCTGGGCATGCTGTGATCCCAACTACTTAGGAGGCTGAGGTGGGAGAATCAATTGAACCCGGGATGCAGAGGTTGCAGTGAGCCAAAATTGTGCTGCTGTACTCCAGCCTGGGTGACAGATTTAAACTCTGTCTCAAAAAAAAAAAAAAAAAAAAAAAAGATAAAAATGAGCTGAATAAACTGCTATGGAATGCTTTCCAGGATATATTAAGTTAAAAAAAAAAAAGCAAAGTACAAAAAGCGTAAATCATATGCTACCCCTTATGTAAGAAAAGGGGAGTAAGAATGCACAAATGAATTTGCTTGTTTTTGCAAAAGAAACAAAGAATAAACCAGAAAGTAATGAAACAGTCACCTACATAATGGAAGGGCTACGACGAGTAGAGAGACTTCTGTTTTTTTTAATATACTTTTTAATAAGCTTTTTAATACACTTTTATATATAAAATGACTTCCATATTTCAAAAACTTAAAATGACTTCCATATTTCAAAAAAACCAAAAAGAAAAGCAAACTCTAAAACTAAAACAAATCAAGCTAACTATACTTTAAATTGATAACAATCTCACAGGAAAAAAAAAAAAGCCCAAGTAACTTTTGATCACAGTAACCCTGTGTTCTCTTAGAAAGATAAACCTCAAGGGCAAAAGTAACTGCAAACAGGCCGGGTGCAGTGGCTCATGCCTGGAATCCCAGCACTTTGGGAGGCCAAGTCAGGTGAATCACTTGAGACCAGGAGTTTGAGACCAGCCTGAGTAACACAGAAAGACCCCATCTCTACAAAAAATAAAAACATTAGCGGGACATGGTGATGTGTGGCTGCAGTCCCAGCTTCTCAGGAGGCTGAGGTGGGAGGATCACTTGAGCTCAGGAAGTCGAGGCTGCAGTGAGGTGTGATTGCGCCACCGCACTCCAGCCTGAGCGACAGAGCAAGACTGTGCCTCAAAAAAAAGAAAAAGAAACTGCAAACACGTCATACATTTTAGCAGGTTTACTGTTACTGCTGGTACTGCTGTGATGACTCTCTCAACCTTTGCCACAGGAGAGGGCTCTCACTCTAGGAGTAGGAGCCGGAATACGGATCATGGAAAGGTAAGATGGAGCTTTGTGGTGTTGGATTCAAAGCAGAGGTATCAGTATGAATACAGAATTTCAAAAATATATATGGCTGGTCCCAAGTCAGGGAAAAGAAATACAAGTTTAGCCTGGAACATTCTGTGGTATCAGAAAGAAGAAAGTACTCAACAACTAATGGAGGCAAGTCAACAGGACACAGGAGCCAGAGTGAAGGGGCTTCCACCAACCAAATCTGGGACAATTTGAGTATCAAAAGTAATAACCACGCGGATTTTTCTTTTTCTTTTCTTTTTCTTTTTTTTGAGACATTGTCTCACTCTGTCATCCAGGCTGGAGTACAGCGAGATGATCTTGGCTCACTGCAACCTCTGCCTCCCGAGTTCAAGTGATTCTCCTGCCTCAGCCTGCCGAGTAGCTGGGACTACAGGGCCCCACCACCACACCTGGCTAATTTTTGTATTTTTAGTAGAGACAGGGTTTCACCATGTTGGCCAGACTGGTCTTGAACTCGTGGCCTCAAGTGATCCACCCACCTCAGCCTCCCAAATTGCTGGGATTATAGGCATAAACTGCCGCGCCCGGCCCACATGGATGATTTTTTAAAAATAATGTCCAAAGTGACATTATTATTTTATTTTTAAAAAGAGAGGGAGAGGTGGGGCACTGTGGCTTACGCCTGTAATCCCAGCACTGTGGGAGGCCAAGGCAGGCAGATCACCTGAAGTCAGGAGTTTGAGACCAGCCAGACAAACATGGAGAAATCCCATCTCTACTAAAAAACACAAAATTAGCCGGGCAAGGTGGAGCATGCCTGTAATCCCAGCTACTCAGGAGGCTGAGGCAGGAGAACTGCTTGAACCCAGGAGGCAGAGGTTGCATTGAGCCAAGATCTAGCCATTGCACTCCAGCCTGGGCAACAAGAGTGAAACTCCGTCTCAAAAAAAAAAAGAGAGGGAGGCCGAGGCAGATGGATCACTTGAGGTCAAGAGAGTTTGAGACGACCCTGGCCAACATGGTGAAACCTTGTCTCTACCAAAAAATACAAAAAATAGCCGGGCTTGTAGTACCAGCTACTCAGGAACCTAAGGCAGGAGAATCGCTAGAACCCTGCAGGCAGAGGCCACAGTAAGCCAAGATCGTGCCACTGCACTGCAGCCTGGGTGACGGAGGGAGACTGTCTCAAAAAAAAAAAAAAGAACATCATGTGCCTCCTGCCATGCTGTGCACAGAAAGACTCAGGTCATGTATGAATACTGTTGCCAAAGAAATGTTTAATCTGAAAATAATTATGAAAAAACAATCTAACAAATTCAGATTGTGGGAAATTCTACAAGACAACTGTTAATGTCATGAAAGACAGAAATATGCAGGGGGAATTTATCTAAATTAATGGAGATAAAAGAGACATGCAACCAAATGCAATGGGGAATCCTTTCGTGGATCCTGGATTTTAAAATCACAGCTATAAAGGATATTTTTAGGACAACTAGAGAAACTTGAATATAGACTGCATAGTAGATACTACTGTTCACCGTTAAATTTCTTGGATATTGTCTGTGTGTGTGTGTGTGTGTGTGTGCATTTCCTTCCTTCCTCCCTTCCTTCCTTCCCTCCCTCCCTCCCTCCCTCCCTTCCTTCCTACCTTCCTTCCTTCTTTTTTGAAACAGGGTCTCACTGTTTTGTGCCCAGGCTGGAGTGCAGCAGCACAATCACGGTTCACTGCAGCCTTGATCTCCTGCCTCAAGAGATCCTCCCATCTCAGTCTCAGTCTCCTGAGTAGCTGGGACTACAGGCACATGCCATCATGCCTGGCTAATTTTTGTATTTTTTGCAGAGAGACGGTTTTGCCATGTTGCCCAGGCTGATCCTGAAGTTCTGGGCTCAAGAGATCCACCTGCCTTGGCCTCTTAAAAGTGCTGGGATTACAGCTGTGAATCACCGTGCTGGCCTATAGAACATCTTTGTTCTTAGAAGATACAGGCTGGTCTTTAGAAGCAGTGTCTGGGTCAGGCTCGGTGGCTCACGCCAGTAATCCCAGCACTTTGGGAGGCCGAGGCGGGTGGATCACCTGAAGTCAGGAGTTCAAGACCAGCCTGGCCAATATGGTGAAACTCCGTCTCTACAAAAATACAAAAATTAGCCAGACATGATGTCGAGTGCCTGTAATGCCAGCTACTTGGGAAACTAAGGTGGGAGAATCACTTGAACCCAGGAAGGGGAGGTTGCAGTGAGCCGAGATGGTATCTTTGCACTCCAGCCTGGGTGACAGACTCTATCTCAAAAAAAAAAAAAAAAAAAAAAAAATAGAAACTGTGTCTGGTCTGTAACTTCCTTTTGAATGGTTCTGCAAAAAAGTTTTATACACATATATAAAGCAGAAACAGGCATGGTGGTATGTGCCTGTAGTTTCAGCTACATGAGGAGCTAAGGCAAGACCATCACTTGTGCCCAGGTGTTTGAGGCTTCAGTGAACAATAGAGCAAAACCCTTTCTTTAAAAAAGCAAAAATAGGCTGGGCACAGTGGTTTACACCTGTAATCCCAGCGCTTTGGGAGGCTGAGGCAGGTGGATCACCTGAGGTCGAGGGAGTTCGAGACTAGCTTGACCAATGTGGAGAAACCCGTCTCTACTAAAAATACAAAAAATTAGCTGGGCATAGTGGCATATGCCTGTAATTCCAGCTACTCAGGAGGCTGAGGTAGGAGAATTGCTTAAACCTGGGAGGTGGAGGTTGCAGTGAGCCAAGATCGTGCCATTACATTCCAGCCTGGCAACAAAAGAGAAACTCCGTCTAAAAAAAAAAGTAAAAATAAAAGATAAAGCAAATGCTCCAAAATGTAACAATTGATGGGAGAAAGGTATAAAGTTGTTCACTGCATTATTCTTTTTTTTTTTTTAGCATACACCTGTAATCCCAGCACTTTGGGAGGCCGAGGCAGGCAGATCACAAGGTCAAGAGATCAAGACTATCCTGGCCAACATGGTGAAACCCCATCTCTACTAAAAATACAAAAAGTAGCTGGGTGTGGTGGCTCACCCCTGTAGTCCCAGCTACTCAGGAGGCTGAGGCAGGAGAATCGCTTGAACCTGAGAGACGGAGACTGCAGTGAGCTGAGATCGTACCACTGCACTCCAGCCTGGTGACAGAGCGAGACTCCGTATCAAAAAAAAAAAAAAAAAAAGATAGGTCTCACTCTGTCACCCAGGCTGGAATGCAGTGGCATAATCATAGCTCACTGCAGCCTCAAACTCCTGGGCTCAAGCAATCCTCCCACCTCAACCATCCAAGTAGCTGGGACTACAGGTATGTGCCATACCCAGCTAATTTTTTAAATTTTTGTAGAGACAAGGTCTCGCTATATTGCGCGAGCTGGTCTCAAACTCCTGGGCTCAAGTGATCTGCCTGCCCTGGCCTCTCAAAGTGCTAGGATTACAGGCATGAGGTCACTGTGCTCAGCTCATTGCCGTATTATTTAAACTTTTTTGTAGCTTTGAAATTTTTCAAAATAAAAAGTTGGGGGGAAATATACATATCTGTATTTGACAATATATGCACAAAGAATCTCTGGAAGGATAACAAGAAAAAAATATGGTAATCGTGGCTCCCTGGGGAGCAAAGAAACTGAATAGACTAGATGGGAAGCAGAATTTTTACTATATATCTTTATACCATTTCCATATAACTGATGGCATCATAAATTTTAGACCATTATTTTATTGACCAAAAGTAAGAAAAATTTGCAGCCCAATTTGCAGGCTGGGTGCCATGGCTCATGCCTATAATCCCAGCACTTTGAGAGGCTGAGGTGAGCGGATCACTTGAGGTCAGGAGTTTGAGGCCAGCCTGGCCAACACAGTGAAACTCTTTCTTTTTGAGACGAAGTTTCGCTTTTGTTCCCCAAGCTGGAGTGCAATGGCATGATCTCTGCTCACTGCAACCTCTGCCTCCTGGGTTCAAGTGATTCTTCTGCCTCAGCCTCCCAAGTAGCTGGGATTACAGGTGTGCGCCAACACGCTTGGCTAAATTTTTGTATTTTTAGTAGAAACGGGGTTTCACCATATTATCCAGGCTGGTTTCGAACTCCTGACCTCAGTTGATCCGCCCACCTCAGCCTCCCAAAGTTCTGGGATTACAGGTGTGAGCCACAGTGCCCAGCGGTGAAATTCCATCTCTACTAAGAATATAAAAATTAGCTGGGTGTGATGGTATGCACCTGTAATCCCAGCTACGCAGGAGGCTGAGTCAGGAGAATCACTTGAGTGCAGGAGGCAGAGGTTGCAGTGAGCTGAGATTGTGCCACTGCACTCCAGCCTGAGTGACTGAGCCAGACTCCATCTCCAAAACAAAAACAAAAACAAAAAAATTGCCAATTTGTTAACTGTAAGATGCCAGAAATTTTAAAACACAGGGATGAAAATATTTTCAGAAATTTCAAAATGTTCATCTTAGAACTGAAGAAATTTGGAACATCTTTGTGAACTGTAAATCATGTAAATGCATTATCTGTTCAAAAAAATAAAACATCTAGAAAGTCAAGCAGAAAAAAAAAAGTCAAGTAGAATAGGATAGTTGGGAAAGAATGGGAAAGGAGCAGCTGATGAGGCAAGAGGAAAGCCCTGAGATCGTGGGGTCTCCACAGCCAGGGGCAGAGACTGGACAAATGTGACAATGCCACTGAGGACTCCCATATGAATGGATGGGACTACCGGGACTAATGTGTTCATGACACTAGCAACATCGAGTCAGCTGTGAATCCACAAGAATCATTTTGGTGGTGACAGTAGCAGCCAATTTAGAGCAAGCTGAACAGCAGATAAACTGAGCACAGGTGCAGACAGCTCTTTAGAGACGCTTGGTTGAGAACAGAAATCGAGTACTACCTGGGTAGGATATGGGGGTAGGGAGAGGGCCCAGGAAGGGCTGCAGCTGGGGGTCATTTAAGATGGAAATAAGCCAGAGATGTGCAGGATACACAGAAAGGCTGCAAATACAGTAGAGAGACAGAGGTTACCTGATACAGAAAGCCTCTAAAGAGGAAGATACAGGGGCACCAGTGCAAGGAGGTGGACAAGCCTTGATCCTCATAGGGGGGAAGCTGAACAGGATGCAAGCAGATGCAGGCAGGTTTGAGGCCTTTGGTGGGTGGTGAGAGAGTCCCGGATGTCTGCTTCGATTTTCTTTTTTTTCTCTCTCTCTCTCTCTTTTCTTGCTTTTGGAGACAGAGTCTTGCTCTGTCACCCAGGCTGGAGTGCAGTGGTGTGATCTCAGCTCACTGTACCTCTGCCTCTTAGGTTCAAGCGGTTCTCCTAGCTCAGCCTCCTGGGTAGCTGGGACTGCAGGTGTGTGCCACCACCCCCAGCTAATTTTTTGTATTTTTAGTAGAGACGGGGTTTCACTGTGTTAGCCAGGATGGTCTTGACCTCCTGACCTCGTGATCTGTCCACCTCAGCTTCCCAAAGCACTGGGATTACAGGTGTGACCCACGGCACCCAGCATCTGCTTCAATTTTGTTTTATTCTTTTTATTTTCACAGGTGTTGATTTTTTTTAATTTTCTTTATTTTCACAGGCATTTAATTTTGTTTTATTTTTTATTTGAGACAGGGTCTGGCTTTATTACCCGGCTGGAGTGCAGGGGTGCGATCACAGTTCACTGAAGCCTCAACCTCCTATGTTCAATCCATCCTTCCACCTAACCCTCCCAAGTAGCTGGGACTACAGGTGCATGCCACCATGCCCAGCTAATTTTTTTGTTTTGCTTTTTGGTAGACATGGTGTTTCACCATGATGCCTAGGTTAGTCTTGAACTCCTGGACTTGAGAGATCCACCCACCTCGGCCTCCCGAAGTGCTGGGATTACAGATATGAGCCACCGCACCCAGCCCAATTTTCTCTGTGATAGAGGAAACAAGATGAAGATGAGAGGGAGGAGGTAAGTGTAGAGGACCCAGCTAAATCGAGGAGCAATTATGACACAGCCTAAGCACTCTGGGAGAGCAGACTCAGAAAGCTGTGGGAACACAGAACACCTTGCTGGTCTGTCTTACAGGAGTCAAGGATGACTTCGTAGATATTGGAGCTGAATCCTTAACAAGGAACAGGGAGTTGGCCAGGGAAAGAGAGAGAATCAGGAAAGCAGATGTGAAGGTCAGAAGAGCAATAGCGTGGCATACTTAAGGAACAGAAAGAGGCAGAGCGAAGATGAATCTCAAAGTGGAGGGAGCAACGGAAAAGCAAAAACAGGGTTGAAAGGTAAATGGGGCTAGGTCATCCTGGCCTTGAAGGCCATGGGCAGGATTTGGACTTTGTCCTCAAAGTCATGGGAGCCACGGAAGGATTCTATTCTTCTTCTCCTTTAAAAAAAATGGCCTTAGGCTGGGCGTGGTGGCTCACGCCTGTAATCCAAGCACTTTGGAGGCCAAGGCGGGCGGATCACCTGAGGTCGGGAGTTCAAGACCAGCCTGACCAACAATGGTGAAACCCTGTCTTTATTTAAAAAAAAAAAAAAAAAAAATGCCTGGCATGGTGGCATGTGCCTATAGTCCCAGCTACTCTAGAGGCTGAGGTGGGAGGATTGTGTGAGCCCAGGAGTTGGATGCTACAGTGAGCTATGATTGTACCTGTGAATAGTCACTGCACTACAGCCTGGGTAACATAGTGAGACCTCATCTCTAAATTAATTGGTTAATTAATTAATATGTTGCTTTTTAGCTATGTGTAAAAATATGTGCATTTTTTTTTGAGACAGAGTCTCCCTCTGTCACCAGGCACCAGGCTGGAGTGCAGTGGCACGATCTCAGCTCACTGCAACCTCCGCCTCCTGGGTTCAAGCAATTCTCCTGTCTCAGCCTCCTGAGTAGCTGGGACTACAGGCGCGCGCCTCCACGCCCAGCTAATTTTTGTATTTTTAGTAGAGATAGCGTTTCACCATGTTGGCCAGGATAGTCTCAATCTCTTGACCTTGTGATCCGCCTGCCTTGGCCTCTCAAAGTGCTGGGATTACACGCATGAGCCACCACGCCCGGCTAATATATGCATTTTAAAAAATCTAAGCGCATAAAGTAGAAAAGTCCTCCCAAAATCCACCATCTCAGATTCCACCCCTTTAACAGTCTGATCTTTAGGTCTGGGGGATTTTGTACGCTTTCATTTTTAATGTATATAGAAGCACATATGACAAAACTGAGATCATTCCACACATCCTGTTTTATAACCTGTATTTTTCCACTCAACAATACCTCATGCAAGTTTTTCAAGTCAATGAATACAAATCTATCTCGATCTTTCTGATGACTGGTCAACTGGGTCAACAACGTCCATGGCCGGGAAGAAGTCAGATGACAAGTTGACATGGCAATCAGGAAGTGTTTCCTTTTATTTATTTATTTTTTATTTTTTTGAGATGGAGTCTCACTCTGTCACCAGGCTAGAGTGCAGTGGCGAGATCTCGGCTCACTGCAACACCTGCCTCCTGGGTTCAAGCAATTCCCCTGCCTCAGCCTTCTGAGTAGCTGGGACTACAGGAGTGTGCCACCACACCAGGCTACGTTTTTGTATTTTGGTGGAGACGAGGTTTCACCATGTTGGCCAGTGTGGTCTCAATCTTCTGACCTCGTGATCCGCCCACCTCGGCCTCCCAAAGTGTTGGGATTATTACACGCGTGAGCCACTGTGCCCAGCCAGGAAGTGTTTTATTACACTAGCAAAATTGAGTCAGCTGTGAGCTCTGTGGCTTCAGGGAAGTGGGAGGGGAGAAGCCAAGCTGCCAAGAAATTAGGAAAATAATGAGGAAGAAGAAGAGACAGGTCTAGCAGATGGGTCTTTCAAAAAGCTTGGCTGAATTTTTTTTTTTTTTTGAGAGAGTTTCACAATTGTTGCCCAGGCTGGAGGGCAATGGCGCAATCTCAGCCTACTGCAACCTCCGCCTCCCAGGTTCAAGTGATTCTCCTGCCTCAGCCTCCCAAGTTAACTGGGATTACAGGCATGCGCCACCATGCCCAGCTAATTTTGTATTTTTAGTAGAGATGGAGTTTCTCCATGTTGGTCAGGCTGGTCTCAAACTCCCAATCTCAGGTGACCCACACACCTCAGCCTCCCAAAGTGCTGGGATTACAGGGGTGAACCACCTCACCCGGCCCTGGCTGAAATTTTAATACACACACACAGACACAGAATATCTGGGACATTAAAACATCACACACCAAAAGATTAATAGTAGTTGCCTCTTGGCTGGGCGAGATGGTTCACATCTGTAATCCCAACACTTTGGGAGGCCGAGGCGGTTGGATCACTTGAGGTCAGGGGTTCGAGACCAGCCTGGCCAACACAGTGAAACACCCTCTCTACTAAAAATACAAAAAAATTAGCCAGGCGTGGTGGTGCACACCTGTAATCCCAGCTACTTGGGAGGCTGAGATGGGAGAATCGCTTGAACCTGGAAGGTGGAGGTTGCAGTGAGCCAAGATCATGCCACTGCACTCCAGCCTGGGTGACAAGAGCGAGACTCCATCTAAAAAAAATAATAATAAAAATAAATAAATAAATAAGTAGTTGTCTCTTGATAGTGGGATGAGTTACTTGTTTATTTTCTTTTTTTTAATTTTATTTCCACTGTAGCCTGGATTTTATATATATATATATATATATTTTTTTTTAAAGACGGAGTCTCGCTCTGTCGCCCAGGCTGGAGTGCAGTGGCATGATCTCAGCTCACTGCAACCTCTGCCTCCTGGGTTCAAGTGATTCTCCTGCCTCAGCCTCCTGAGTAGCTGGGACTACAGGTGCGCACCACCATGCCCAGCTAATTTTTGTATTTTTAGTAGAGACAGGGTTTCACCATGTTAGGCTGCTCTCGAACCCCTGACCTCATGATCCACCCACCTCAGCCTCCCAAAATGCTGGGATTACAGGTGTGAGCCACCGCGCCTGGCCATTTTCTTTATTTTCTAAAATTTCTACAGTGGTCATATAGCCGTCTTTTGTAGTAAGACAACGTCATAGGTTTAAAATGGCAGCAGTGAGAGGAGGACACAGAGTTAGAAAAGCTTTTCCCAGAATAGAAGACTTGAGCATATTTATAAGGTTGGAGGGAGTTATTAAGGGAAATAGCAGAGAGACTGAAGATGCAGTGAAGGTGGAAATAACTGATGGACAATGGTATCCTGGGAGACAGGATGGGTGGGCATCCATAGCACAGATCGGGTGCGTCACACCAGGAATCTCCTTCTACCAGGATTTGAGAGAAATGTAGAAACATGGGGTGGTTCCACCTCCCCCCCACACACCCCAACCACCCTCTACATGAGCAAAGGGCTTGGGGAGAGTAGTCCAGCTTGGAATACTCCTCCCATGGAATAGAAAGGGGAACTGATGGGAACGAGGAGAGGGGTTTCTAGAAGTGATGGAAGGTCGGCTGAGACTGGAGACCCTTCATGGCCAGCTGGGGTGACACAAGGGCAAAGTGGTACAATAGTGGAGGGCATGGGATTCAGAAAGAACACAGAAAAGGTAAATCATGAGACAGAGAAAATGGAGGTATCTGAGAACCAGAGGTCTCCTTGAGGTCACAGAGCAGATAAAGCAAAAGTTGGACTGTGGTCAGAGAGGGATACTGGAGTTTAAGATTTCAGAGGTGGCCACATGCCATTGAGGACCACATTCAGATGTAGTTGGTTAAAATGGTGCCTAAAAGAGGTACTACCTCCTCTGAGACAATGGGATGCGGAGTGGGAGACTGTGGTCGGGCACTAAAGACCTCCAGGAGAATAAGGAAGTAGGAGGAGAGGAGAAAACAACCAGAATGCAGGGGCCTCAAAGGAGGAATCTCCTCCCTACCTGGGCTCTAGCCTAACCTCTGTCCCTAGTCCCAGACAATCTCCCAAAAGTCTGCCTACCGTTCCAGAGAAGTCAGTGCAGCAAAGTATGAATGATTCAGAGCAGAAACCAGAGCACAGGGCAAAGCTGCCTTGTTTGTATATAAAGATTAGGGCAGAGAGAATCTGGGGCTTGAGAGGGCGGTAAAAGACTAGGGTCACAGAAGTGGAAGGTTCCAGGCTTCTCTGCCCTTGTTTCAGGGCAAGCCTTTGAAATGGGCGGCAGGGGGTTGGACGAGAAGACAGAAATCACTGGCCTCTGCAAATCTATGTTCTTTCATTCTTTTTTTTTTTTTTTTTTGATATAGTATCACTCTGTTGTCCAGGCTGGAGTACAGTGCCACCATCTCGGCTCACTGCAACCTCCACCACCCAGGTTCAAGCGATTCTCCTGCTTCAGCTTCCCTAGTAGCTGGGATTACAGGCATGTGCCACCACGCCCAGCTAATTTTTGTATTTTTAGTAGAGATGAGGTTTCACCATGTTGGCCAGGTTGGTCCTGAACCCCTGACCTCAGGTGATTCACCTGCCTTGGCCTCCCAAAGTGCTGGGATTACAGGCATGAGCCACCATGCCTGACCAAACCAAAGTTCATAGACTACAAAACAGAAAAAGTAGCAATCTGCTCAACTGAGAATCTTTTATAATGGGGAGGCGGGCTATATATCCCTCCAAAGATGTAGGCCTATGGAAACGCTGCCTCAGTTATCAATAAGACAGTAAATACGACCTGAATTTTATTCAAGAAATCCTGACTATAATGTATTCCATTCCTTATTGTGAAGATAGGAGGGCAGACACCCTGCCACAGTGAGGAGATTGAGGCCCCTAGCAGCAGGAAAGAGTCAAGCCCGGCCTCAGATCAGGCCAGAGCCCTAGGGCTAACTCCAGGGCTGCCTGCTTACCAGTATGGGCCCCTCATCCCTGGCACAAAAATGGTCATTCCTTTCTGCTGCCCAGAGCCAACCTGCTAAGATGGAAGTTTCCCCCTCCTGCTCTACCTCCAGTCCCCTCATCCCACTCCTAGCCCCATCTGCTGCCCTGAAATCCCAGAACTATGAATAATCCTCAGAAGAACTATGAATAATCCTCAGAAAACAGCAGTCTCCTGGCCATGCTATCCTTGTCCTACTGATGACTCTGAAGTAGCTTCCTACAGATCCTGTGCCTGGCATTCAGGGCTTTGTGCCCATCAGCTACAAACCTCCCTCCCCACCACCTTTTGCTGCTCACAGGCTGACCTGCCTCCTACGCTCCCAGCCCCATGCAGATCATCTCCAGCCACGCCCTCTGCTTCTAGTGCCCCTAAACTGGCAGCACTATCGGCTCCTCTAAGTCCTGCCATCTCCTCACATCCCACCCCTCCTGGGAAGCCTTTCCAGACATTGCTGCTCTGCATCCCACTGCATACATTTTGAGTCAATCATTGGGCACTTAAGTGTTCACGTATTCTCCCATAATCTCTTCCTCACTGCCTCCTGGATGGAGTTTCCAGGAGGGACCCAGCACAGAGCACAGTCAATCCATATACTTGCTTAAGACTCCCTTTGACACTCTCCCAAGGGGTGGGAGAGAGACAATTAATGCCCTCCCCCAATCAGGCTAAGCCCAAAGCTGCTGTCAAACCTGCTGTATCACAGTTCCTCTGAGAAACCTTCTGAAATTCCTGGCTGGCAGCAGGGAAGGAAGTGCACCCTGTAAAGGAAACGCTGTGGAGGGCAAGGGGTGGGGACAGGGAGAGGGTGGCAGAGGGATGGGGGAGGAAAGGAAAAGGAAGAGGGAGAAGAATGGGGGGGTGCTCTAAACTAGAACAAGGAGCATCCTCGAGGGAGGTCACTACTTAGTCCTATTATTTCATCCCTCTAGAAAGGTGCTAGCAAAGAGACGCCCGGAGTGGGGAATCAACTCGGCTTGGAGGTGGCCAGCCAGGAAAAGGTTAAAGAAACAGCCACAGAGCCCAAGATCTCTGTCTAGAACTCCCCTCCTGGGACCCCACCAACTCTCCAAGGGGTTTGCTAAACCTAAGACCCTCTTTCAAGGGCCCATTCACCAGAGACAGCCCCCCTCTCAGATCTGGAGACTTTGCCCTAAGACTCACCAAGCCCAGAACAAACCTAAGTTGGCAAGACCTGTGTAGCCCCAAACAAAATCTCTCTGCCAATCATGCCCCTGCAAGAACGGTTCTCCCTCTTTCAGAGCCCTGCTCTATGGAGGCAGAACGTGTAGGGTACAGGTTGCAAATTTTTCCACACTCCACCACCCCATGGGCAGTCACATGGCTGAGCTCCCAGGCTCAGCCCCCAACAGCTGTTCTAGTTCCCACCCCTGTGCCTTTGCCCATACACTCTCCTGGAATGTCCTCTCTTGCCTCTCCTCCCACCCAAATCCCATCACCCCTGGAAGTCTCCTATTCGAGGGCCGTTGCCTCTCTTTCTCTCTGTGTCCCTGGGAAAGTCTGCAAGGCCCTCACTGATCTCCCCATCGGGAAGCTGGGACATTAACGGTTTAAACCGCCTGTGATGGCAAATGCTCAATCCCAGTCTCTACTTGGTTCCCCCAACCCCCAGACCAGGAGCTCCCCGAGGTGGGGGACAAGGATCGGTCCCCAAACGCCTCAACTCCATGCTCGTAACCGACTCCGGTCACCGTTGAAATGAGCTACATCCAGCGCCCGCAACTCACCACCCAAAGCCCTGACAGAGCCCGCCCTGTGGTCTGGGCCAGCGCACCTGTCCTCCCTGCAACCCTGGCGCGGCTGAGGCCCGCAGTCCAAAGGTCGGTCGCCCCAAGGAGGTGAGGGAAGTCAACCCGGGTCCACCTGCAGGAGCTAGTTGCAAGGAAAGACCCAAAGGAGGCCACCGGCACCCCCTTGCAGTCGCCCCCATCCCCGGCCGCGCGCGCCATCTCCAGAAGGCCGGTTTCCAGGGAACGCCAGGTGGGGCTGGGGGGGATGGATGGCCCAAAGCTCAGGCTCCAGATCCAGGGTCTGACGTCACCCAAAGGCCCAGTTCCCTCTGCGGGAGCCACAGATGGGGATGCGAGGGGTTGGGGGGGCCTGGGTGCGCCCTGAGCGCTCTTCCCCAGCCCCAAACAGGAAAGGTCACCTCCACTCCCACCTCTCCAGCAGTTCGGCCTGCTCCCTGCATCCAAAGCTGAAGTGTAGGGAGTACAAAGCTGCAGCCAGCGATTCCTACCCTTCTCGCCCCGCGCCCAGCTTCCCTGCAAAGCTCTCCTCCCAGCCTTCATGCCCAGACTCACCTGCCGCGGCCGTTCGGCTGCCCAAAGGCCGCCGCGCTGCGCTGAGCTGCGCTGAACGGAGCGATGCGGCGCGGAGCCGGCCGCGAGCCGCTCCGGGGCTGGAGGCGGGGAGCGCGCGCGCGCGCGCCCGGGGCCGGCTCCACGCGCGCCCGCGCCGCCACAGCCTGCAGCAGCCACTCTCGCGAGACTTCCGCTTCACTCCCAAGGCCGTTCCTCCTGCGCTCGCGAGAGGGACGCCCGGCCGCCCCAGCACCTTCCAGGAGCTGTCCGAGGTGCTAGTTCCCGGGCCCCTGCCGGATCAGGTGGTTGACGGGCACCTCAGGGACAACAGCACGGCGAGTAGGTGGAAGACACCCAGAGATGGGAGCCTGGCACCAGCAGCCAGAGCCTCAGCTTCCACATCTGTGAACTGGGAAGAATAACCTCCATGCTGATGCCAGGAGCCTCTGGGACGTGCCAGAAAGGAGTGAGAAAGAGCAGGAGAGCACGTGACTGCGGAAGGCCCTTCAGCTCTACAGGCGCAGGGGGACAGAGAGAACAGAGGACGGAAGATTGGAGATGATACACAGAGAGACAAGGACACAGATCCACGGAAAGACAGACGTAGAACGACGAGAAAGAAGAGCCGCAAACACAGAGACAGAGACACACGGAGAGAGAGACTAAGAGGAGAAATCAAGGCCTGGAGAGAAAAAATACATGGAAAGATAAGATGGGTAATGGAGCATAATGAAGCAAGAAAGAGACAAGAAATAGGGACAAATCACGCAAAGGAACAGGGAGAGAGAGGAGAGAGAGAGAGAGAGGCTTAGAAAAAGAGACTCAGAAAAAACAACGAAAGAGACAGTGTATATGCAGAGATGAACACCCAGAGAGTAGAAGCCAGGGTAAATGTTTAAAAACCCAGAACATTGGAGGGTTGAGAGACCCACTTGGAGAGATGGATTGAGAGTGAAGACAGACTTTTTATTGTGATTGGTGTTTACATAGTAAACCTCTTGTGGGATCTCTACAGCCAGGGCCACTCTCTGTGCTGCTGGCCAATTTCTTCCCCCACACCATACCCCCCACTCCTACCTCCCACCCACACCATCCTAGGCCTGGAAGGGGGCCTCAGTGGGTGGGAGACACTGCAGGGATTCTTTGGCTAGAATAAGGGCCCATTGTCTGGCTGCAGCCTGCCAGGAGTGGGGCCTCACTCCCACAGCTGGCATGAAAAGGGGGTGGGAATGAAAAAAGGCAGACAAGAACTAGTGTGGCAGAGGGGAAGTGGAGGGAGAGAGCCTTGGTGCCTGGGAAGGGCTGAGCAGGAAGCATAATCCCGCCACAAGGCCAACCAGGAAGGAAGGGTCCTGGGCTCCAGGGCAGGACAACCGGGTTCTCTGTCAGTCCTGTCTCTGGTTCACCCACATGAACACTGCTCTCTGTCCCTGCTATAATGCAAGCCAAGGCTGATTTACGGAGCTGTGGAGAGGAGCCAATGAGATGACAAACGGAAGCCTATGGAAGTTATCAAGCTTAGCTGCTATAGGAAAAATGGGAATCCATGTGGGCCTAAGGAAAGATACAGGGGTTCGCATGGGCCTTTAGGAGAGAGATCTGGGGTCCACACTGGGGTCCACATGGAAGATGTCTGGGAACCACATGGAATTGACAGGAGATATATTGTGGTTCATGTAGGTCCTGCAAGGGAAATGTTGGGGTTCCCATTTGATAACCATGGACAAGTTTTCTCCAATCAGAAGAATCAGAAGGGCCTCCTATTCAGCAAACAACTAACGTAGGAAGAGTGAGCAAGCAGGTCCAAAGTCAGAAGCCCATCTTTGTCCCAGTAGATTGTACCTTCCCTATTTAGGTAACTGAAAGGGAACAGTGCTACCAGTAGTAACAATCATGTAAACAAATGTTTACTTAATAGGCATTTGCTGGTTACCTACTATGAGAAGCAGCATACAGCATTCAAGAATATGAACCTAGAAGGCAGATCTTGCCCCTTCCCTGCAGTGTGAATTTGAGCAAGGTACTAATCCTCACTGAACATTAGTTTTCCACATATGTAAAATAAGGATGATGATAATGGGACCTGTGTCTTAGCGTTCCTGTGAGGATGACATGAATTATACGCGGACACGTGTAACATATGGGACTGCCTGGTACACAATAATTATTTAGTCATCTGTAAGTAGATGGATGAAACCATTTTTAAAAATAAAAATAAAGTATTTAGGCCTGGCACAGTAGCTCATGCCTGTAATCCGAGCACTTTAGGAGGCTGAGGCAAGTGGATCACTTGAGGTCAGGAGTTTGAGATCAGCCTGGGCAACATGGTGAAACTCCATCTCTGCTAAAAATACAGAAATAGTCAGGCATGGTGGTGTGCTACTTGGGAGGCTGAGGCATGAGAATCGCTTGAACCCTGGAGGCAGAGGTTGTAGTAAGCCAAGATCATGCCACTGCACCCCAGCCTAGGCGACAGACCAAGACTTCATCTCAAATAAATAAATAAATAAATAAAATAAAGTATTTAATGGTTCTAGCTCAAACTGTGTGGCAGGCACTGGAGACATGTCTTTGTGTTGGTGGAGGGCAGGAGTGAGAGACCCTGTGCCAAACCATGCAATAACACATTTCAAGCTTCTTTGCAGATGTGGAGAATGTCACATCTGCTCATATGCCATTCCTCAAAGTAAGTCACATGGGGAAAGCCCAAAATTAATTTATGGGGGCCAGGGAAATATGCTACCTATACAGGATGCCAGAGAAGTCACATGAAAAATGGTGGGGACATTTAATCCCATTGGAGAGGAAGCAAGTAACTGGAAGCTGGAACCCAATCAATCAATGTTGCACAGGGCCAGCTCCAGGCTGCTTATCTTTCCCTGCCTACCTATGTCTGAATGAGTCGTGTTCATCCAAGAGTCTCTGGGAGAATATTTATGTTACGGGCCAGTAAACAAATGAGAATAGGAACATTTACTGAACTTTTAATGTCTGAGTGAGATGCTAAACTGCATGACCATTCTAAGAAATAAGTGCTATTATCCACATTCTATAAATGAGACAAGTGAAATTTACAAGTGGTAAAGTGATCTGCCCAAGGAAATTGGGTGGATAGATCCAAGAAATAAAAGAACCACTATCTTTAGGCTGGATTTCCCTGGAAGCAGACACAGAGATAAGGATGTTCATACAAATGGTTTATTTGAGAGATGATTCCAAGGCTAGTAGGAGAGAGGAGGAAGTGAAACAAAGAAATGAAGAAAAGCAACATAGGGTGCAATCATGAGCAGGTTATCGCTGTGGACAAATGGGGCTTGATTGTATTGGGCATCTCTGGGACGGTGAAGAAGACAATGTACTCATCCCACTGAAGGAGTGACAACACTGAGGGTTTCTTCATTAGTTGAGAGCTTTTCCTGATACCTCCAGCCTGCCAGTGTGCCTTCTGAGCAGAGGGCATCCTCAGGCAGAAAATCCCAGGGGCTTGCAGTAAAAAGCCATCAGGAGTGTCTAAGGGGGTATGGGAAGGGCACTGTGTCCTGACGTTTACTACAGTCAGGACATAAACCCATCAGCCTGGCTCCTGAGCCACATTGTATCACCTCCAAGATAATCCTCTTAATCATGTTATCATCCATGCTGTTAGTCCTGTGGAAGTTTGCAATGTGGAGTCTTCTTTCTTAAGAAAGAGCCTCCCACTGGGCACAGCGACTCACACCTGTAATCCCAGAATTTTGGGAGGCCAAGGCAAGAGGATTGCCTGAGCCCAGGAGTTTGAGACCAGCCTGAGCAATGGAGTAAGACCTCATACCTATAAAATAGGTTTTTTAACTAGCTGGGCATGGGGGCACGCTCCTGTAGTCTTAGTTACTTGGGACGCTGAGGTGGAAGGACCACATTGACCCTGAGATGTTGAGGCTGCAGTAAGCCATGTTCGCATGCCACTGCACTCCATCCTGGGTGACAGAGTGAGACCCTTTCCAAAAAAAAATGTGGAAGGAAGGAAGGAAGGAAGGAAAGAAGGAGAAAGGAGGGAGGGAAAGATGGAGGGAGGGAGGGAGGGACGGAGGGAGGCAAGGAGGGAGGGAGGGAGGAGAGAAAGAATCTCTTGCTTCCCCCAGTCTCCCCCATGCTCCTGGTCTTGTGAGATGCCACCTCCCTGACACTTAGCTTGTATGCGTGATTGCACAGCACTGAGCATACAGGGACACACATTCTTGCTGCAGAGCCACGGAAATGTCAAATCAGCTCATCCAGCAGTGAGCAACCCTGAGGCTCAGAGAGCTCACCCTAGACTGTACAGTGCTTCTCCTCCTTACACCGCTCCACACTGCCCTGTCCCTGTGTTTGTCCCTTCTCGCCAAACAGACTGGAAGCTCCCCAAGACAATCCACAGATTGCAAGGACATACTTGCAAGTCATATATATGAAAAGAGACTTGCACCCAGAATATATGAAGAATTCTTACCACTCAATATTAAAAAGACAACCCACTTAAAAATGTACAATAGACCTGAAAAGAAATTTCTCCAAAGAGGATTTACAAATGGCCAGTAAGCACATGAAAACATGTTCAATATTATTAGTCATGAGGGAAATGCAAATCAAAACCACAGTGAGATATCACCCTATATCTACTAGGATGACTACAATGTAAGAGATAGATAAAAAAAAAGTATTGGCAGGAATGTAGGGAAATCAGAACGTTCATACATTGCTGGTAGAAAGTAAGATAGTGCAGCCACTTGAGAAAACAGTTTGGCAGTTCCTAAAAGTTTTAAACATTTTTAAATGAGTAACCATTTGACCCCGAAATTCTACTCCCAGGTATATACCCAAGAGAAATGAAAACATATTCAAGAAACAGCCAAGAATATTTGTTGTGATTTTATTCATAGTAGCTAAAAACTGGAAACAGTCATCAACAGGAGAATGGATAGACAAATCATTGCATATTCATACAATGGAGTATGACTCAACAATTACAATGAATGAACCGCTGATACAACTCATGGATGAATCTCGAAAACATTATGTTAAGCAAACTAAGGCAGACCAAAAAATACAAACTATATGATTCCACTTATATAAAGTTCAAAAACAGGAAAATCAATGTGATAGAAGTCAGAATAGTGGTTGCCGGTTGGAGAGGTGTGTAGATTGACTGGAAAGGGGAAAAATAAGATGTATGGGGAGGGGAGTGATAGAAATATTCTAGATCTTGGCTGGGCGTGGTGGCTCACCTCCTGTAATCCCAACACTTTGGGAGGTCGAGGCAGGCAGATTGCTTGAGGCTAGGAGTTTGAGACCAGCCTGGCCAACACGATGAAATCCCATCTCTACTGAAAATACAAAAATTAGCCAGGTGTGGTGACAGGCACCTGTACTCCCAGCTACTCAGGAGGCTGAGATAGGAGGACCACTTGAGCCTGGGAGGCAGAAGTTGCAGTGAGCTGAGATCGCGCCACTGCACTCCAGCCTGGGTGACAGAGCCAGACTCCATCTCAAAAAAAAAAAAATCTAGATCTGTTTGGGGTGATAGTTACAATTGTATAAAATTATCAGAACTCGGCTGGGCACGGTGGCTCACTCCTGGGAGCCGAGGCGGGTGGATCACCTGAAGTCAGAAGTTAAAGATCAGCTTGACCAACATGATAAAACCCTATCTCTACTAAAAATACAAAAATCAGCTGGGTGTGGTGGCGGGCCGCTGTAATTCCAGCTACTTGGGAGGCTGAGGCAAGAGAATTGCTTGAACCTGGGAGGCAGAGGTTGTGGTGAGCCAAGATCGTGCCATTGCACTCTAGCCTGGGTGACAGAGCGAGACTCTGTCTCAAAAAAGAAAAAAAAAATCAGAACTCATCAAACTGAAAACTTAAGATAGGTACAATTTATTGTATGTAAACTAGAACTCAGTATTGTCATTTTTAAAAGTCAGGAGGAGGCCAGCAATGTGGTTCACGCCTGAAATCCCAGCACTTTGGGAGGTTGAGGCAAGAGGATCACTTGAGCCCAAGAGTTCCAGACCAGCCTAGGCAACATGGCGGAACCACATCTCTACCAAAGGGAAAAAAAATCTGTCTGGCATGGTGGCGCATGCCAGTAGTCCCAGCGACTGGGGGGCTGAGGTGGGAGGATCACTTGAGCCCGGTGGTCAAGGATGCAGTGAACCGTGATGACACCACTATACTCCAGCCTGGGTGACAGAGTGAGACCCTGTCTCAAAAAATATATGTATATATATATATATATATAAAATATATATATATATTATATATATTATATAGGGGTCCCTGGGAAAGCCTGAGTCTAGAGAATAAGGACCCCGCCTTCTACCTCTTGCAATATATCTAAAAAGAGACTTGCATTTAGAATACATGAAGAATTCTTACAACTCAATAATAAAAAGACAAATAATCCACTTAAAAATGCACAAGGGGAAAATTAAAAAAAGAAAAAAATAAACAAACAAACAAACAAAAATGCACAAAGGATCTGAATAGAAATTTCTCCAAAGATTTACAAATGGTCACCTTTCACTGCTTCTGCTTCCCTTCCAACAGCAGGACCTCCAATAGACCACTTGGGGGCGCCCATGCCTGCAGAGCTAGTTCTCCATCAGCTAGGCGGCTGTGTCCACAGCTGGAAGTGCTGGGCGCTAGGCAGCCCGCTGGCCTGCACACAAGCCAATTTCATTGCCACCTCTTCCAGCTTAGCCAGGAGATCTTAACATGGAATCCAGAACACCGCCCACTTCTTACTGGTTGAGTTAAAACAGGAGTAGTGGGCTGGGCGCAGTGGCTCACACCTGGAATCCCAGGACTTTGGGAGGCCTAGGAGTGCGGATCACTTGAGCCCAAGAGTTTGAGACCAGGCTGGGCAACATGGCAAAAACCCACCTCTACTGAAAATACAAAAATTAGCTGGGCGTGGTGGTGCATGCCTCTAGTCCCAGCTACTCAAGAGGCTGAAGGGGGAGGATCACTTGAGCCGGGGAGGTCAAGGCTGCAGTGAGCCACGATTGTGCCACTGAACTCAAGCTTGGGCAACAGAGTAAGACTATCTCAAACAACAACAGCAAAAACAACAACAACAACAAAAACCACCGGAACAGTGCGGCCAGGAGTGCCCATCCAAATCTGCTCCAAGTAACTGCTCAGAAAGAAAAAACCCCTCCACAAGTCCCAGCCTCGGCCTGGCTGTGGTGAGCACTAACCCCAGGCACTGGCCAAGCCCCTAGATACCAAATCCGCAGGACATATTCCAGTTCTCACCCCCCTGGCCACTTGGATACAGTGCAAAGCCAGCCTTGCTTCTACTTCCTCTGTTTCTCTTCCTTTCGACACTCTCTGCCCTGGCAACCCTGCACCCTCTCAAGTCCTCAGCTACTTCCGCAGTGCTGGGTGTTCCCAAAGCCCTGTCTCTGGTCTAGATTCTCTTCTGCACTCCAGAGCATCCCAAACCAGAACCCTAGATCTTTTCCCTATATCTGTACCTCCTCCTGTGACCCTGTCCCCAAAGATGGTCTTATCATAGTAATAAGACATGGGTATATCATGTACCTCCTGATAGAATTCACTGATCTCTGTAGTATTTGTGCATAAAATGTGTGATCTCAATCTTTTTTTTTTTCAGACAGAGTCTTGCTCTATTGCCCAGGCTGGAGTGCAGTGGCACAATCCTGGCTCACTGCAACCTCTGCCTCCCGGGTTCAAGCGATTCTCTGCCTCAGCCTCCTGAGTAGCTGAGATTATAGGCACCCACCACCATGCCTGGCTAATTTTTGTATTTTTAGTAGAGATGGGGTTTCACTCTGTTGGCCGAGCTGGTCTCGAACTCCTGATCTCAAGTGATCCACCCGCCTCGGCCTCCCACGTGAGAGGGAGAAAACATGATGAGATGTATTCTACTACTACTCATGAGAAAACATCAGACAAACTCCAGTGGAGGGACATTCTGCAAAATAACTCATCAGTGCTCTTCGAAAACAACTGCATGAGCCCTTAATTACCCATGCCAGCCTCCTGGAAGTTAAGTCCTTTCAATTCTTGCTTCCCTATGTCTTTGGAGCCAATCTTCCTTTTTTCCTTCTCCATATCTACTACCCTATTCTACCATCTCTCACCTATGTGACTACAGTTATCTTCCTAAAAGAATCACAACCTCCAGTCTTTCCCTACCTGACACCCACTCAATCATTCTCCAAGCAGCTGAAGGGATCTTAACCATGTCACACCCCCCACTCAGGCCCCTCCTAAGGCTCCCCACAGCTCCTGAGGACACACACAGTCTCCCTGGCTTGGCTCTCAGCCCTCCTGGTCTCAGCCATGGCCACTTCTCCAGCCTCATCTTACCCACACCCTCTTGACAAGCACTCCAGCCACCCACAACTGCCTGCAGATCTGCATATTCGGATTCTCTTTACCTCCTTGCTTTTGCTCATGTGGTTCCTTCTGCCCAGAACACCCTCTCTTCCCATCACCTGACTCCCATCTTTGTCCCTTTGTCAAGAAATGTTTACTCTTCTTAGGTCTAGGGTCCAGAAAACCCTTTCCAGTACAGGCTGCTCCTTCTCCACTCTCCAGGTGCTCCAGGAGGCAGGAGAAGCACCGCATGGCCCCTGCCCTCAGGCACATCATGACCTGTTTCTTTTTCGGTGTTGTTGTTGTTAAGACAGAGTCTCGCTCTGTTGCCCAGACTGAAGTGCAGTGATGTGATCTTGGCTCACTGCAGCCTGTGCCTCCCAGGTTCAAGTGATTCTCGTGCCTCAGCCTCCCAAGTAGCTGGGATTACAGGCGTGCGCTGCCACACCTGGCTAATTTTTGTATTAATAGTAGAAACAGGGTTTTGCCATGTTGGCCAGGCTTGTCTTGAACTCCTGACCTTAGGTGATCCACGTGCCTTAGTTCCCCAAGTGCTGGGATTACAGGCGTGAGCCACTGCACCCGGCCTGCCTCCCATTGTTTCTGACCACAGCTGGGGTTTTGCTCATGTTTTTCCTTTGGCTGGCTGATTCCTGCTCATTCTTTGAGTGCCCACATAAATCTCGCATGCTTTGAACACCTCCCTGCCTCTGCCTGGTCTCAGTTCCCTTCCTCCCTGCCACCCAGTGCTGTATTGTTACCTTGGTTCCTGACTCCACATGAGACTGTGAGCTAGGGGGCAGGAGGGAGGGTCAGGCCCACCATGATGGTATTGCTCACCATCACCCCAATGCCAGTATCAGGGAAAGGAGTCCTGGCTGAGTGATGAGTGATGTGTCATAAATGTTTAACAACCAGCTCTTTAGGGAAAAATGTGTGTGTGTGTGTGTGTGTGTGTGTGTATTTACATAAACATATATAAAATATGTGCAAATATATTTACTATAAATTTTACTGATAGAATGGATGGTTAACACAGAACTTACACAACTCCCTTTATTGTAAATTCCATATAACCAATTAATTCTCACAGAATGGTGTCACTAGTTTTTGCTGAACTCTTATATCTATGATTGCAGTTGATGAATGAATATAGGTAATTCACAAAACAATAATTCAGTGGGCCAGGCGTGGTGGCTCACATCCGTAATCCCAGCACTTTTGGGACGCCGAGATGGGTGGATCACAAGGTTGGGAGTTTGAGACCAGCCAAACCAACCCCGTCGATACTAAAAATACACACAAAAAAAATTATCTGGGCTTGGCGGCGCACACCTGTAACCCCAGCTACTCAGGAGGCTGAGGCAGGAGAATCACTTGAACCCGGGAGGTGGAGGTTGCAGTGAGCTGAGATCATGCCACTGCACTCAAGCGTGGGCAACAAAGTGAGAATCCATCTCAAAAAAAATAAAATAATGCAGTAACTCAAGCTCTGTATCTGTAGTGTCGGCTAATTTCTATGGTGTAAATATGTCCACCACGGCTGATTTTGAGTTAATAACGTGATGCTACGGAATGCAGAGATGCACCATTGTGCACCATTATGGGCAGAGATGTACCATTGCGCACCATTATATAGTATTTCAACCATACAGATGCAAGAAACAGAAGTAACTCCAAGAGCATGAATAGTAGTAAGATGTAGGAAAGTTATTAGAAAGTGATGTGTTTTGAATATTAATTATCTTTGTTTTAATATGCTTTACTTAATTGAAAGTTTATATAATTACTTTTTCTTTAACAACTGGTAATCAATTTATTAAAATTGTTGGCTTGAGCATCCACAATGGTGATTTCCACTTAAACTCTTGCCTCAATACTGATGGAAGTAATCTGCTTAACAATCTCAGAAGGACTGCGCAAGTCTGTGAGTTGCTTGTGGATTATCATCTGGAAAGCATCCAATGTCTTACAACCTTCACCACAAGGAGTTTTTCTTGTAGTGATTCTGAGTCTTGGTGCGCATTCAAACTGGTCCTTTCAGTTTGAGATGCTTTTCTTTTGCTCCTCTGATCAAGTCAGCACACACCTTCTCCAGGGATTTTATCTTTCAGCTCTTTAGAGTGATTTGAATTTGGTGAATTGCCACCTCCAGCTCCACAGGTGTTTGTCCAGTATCCTTAAAAGCCATGGCTGCTCCCCAGCTTCCTGACTGACAGGTTCCTCGGCGAGAGTGAACAGCGGTGTGTCAGGAACAGAAGCATACAGATCCAAGACCCACAAAAACTGCGACTGAGTCTTCCTCAAAAAAAAAAAAAAGAAAAGAAAAGAAAAAGCACTTTTTTTTTTTTGTGAGACAGGGTCTCACTTTGTCACCCAAGCTGGAGGGCAGTGACGTGATCTCAGTTCGCTGTAATCTCCACCTCTCAGGCTGAATTGATCCACCCACCTCAGCCTCCTGAGTAGCTGGGATTTCAGGTGCCCACCACCACATCTGGCTAATTTTGTTTTTTTTGTTATTGTTATTGTTTGTTGTTGTTGTTGTAGAGGTGGCGTTTCACCATGTTGCCCAGGCTGGTCTCAAACTCCTGGGCTCAAGTGATGTGCTTGTCTTGGCCTCCCAAAGTGCCAGGATTACCTACATAAGCCACTGCACCCGGCCTTTATAATTGCATTTTAATAATGGCAACGCATAACAACCAGCCCACAAAATTGAAAATTCAACAGTTGTTCTCCTGAGCCAATATGAGCTGCTTCTAGCAAACCACTGCTTGGACACCTGCCCCCAATTTCCTCTCCAAGCCCAATGTTCCTGCCAGTCTAGGAGAATTCTGAGTTCATCTAGGTGACTTCTGAGTTCATCGGATGACTCACCCAATACCTGCGGTTTGTGAATTCTCCTCACCTCTGGTGACCTTTGTCTCTCCTTCAGTCACCCACCTGCTCCCCTGGCCTCACCAGAGGTTTTGTCATCACCAAAAACTCTTTCACCCTTCCTGAATCACACCTTCCTCTCTTGCTTCTGGACTACAGCATCCTCTTCTTTCAGCGCTCTCAATATACCCATGCGTGTCCTTCCGCCTTGAAGAACACCACTACCCGACCCCTCACTTAGTCTCTGTTTATTATCAGCTTTCTCCTGATCCCTGGAACGTCCCTCCTCCCTGCCTTCCTTCTACTGGATTGACATTGGAGCCTTTCACCCAGGTATATAGTAATTGCACAATAAAGCAATTCACATTTACTATTATTTCAGTAGGAGCTTTCTTATCTGACGCAACTGAGACCAGAAGTTGGTCAATTAAACAAAAAAAAAACCAGTAAGTTTAAAACGATCATTAAAAATGATATGTGGGCTGGTCTGAGTGCAGTGGTGTCTACAAGTAATTGATTACAACTAGTTACAGATTTCTTTCTTTTTTTGAGACGGGGTCTCACTCTGTCACCTAGGCTGCAGTGCAGTGGCGCAATCTTGGCTCACTACAGCCTTCACCTCCCAGGGTCAAGTGATTCTTCTTCCTCAGCCCCCCGAGTAGCTGGGACTACAGACGCGTGCCACCACGCTCAGCTAATTTTTGTATTTTTAGTAGAGATGGGCTTTCACCATGTTGGCCAGGATGGTCTTGATCTCTTGACTTCGTGATCTGCCCGCCTCAGCCTTCCAAAGTGCTGGGACTACAGGTGTGAGCCACCGAGTCCGGCCTAGTTACAGATTTGTTTGTTTCTTTCTCCACTCCCGCTGCCTCACTTGACTGGCCTAAAAAAAAAAAGTGATATGTATTTGTACATTTTGTTTTAAGGTAAAACATAAATGTATATTAACTTGCCAGTCTGTTGATGGGATACCAAGGCTCCTTGAGTATGGGTTTGCTGATTGGAATTCCATATTTCTTTCTTTCCTTTTTTTTTTTTTTCTTGGAGAGGATCTCACTCTGTCGCCCAGGCTGGAGTGGCAGGACCAGGGCTCACGGCAGCCTCAAACTCCCAGGCTCAAGTGATCCTCCCACCTCAGCATCCTGAGTAGCTGCCACCACACCTGGCCAAGTTTTTATTTTTTGTGGCATTGAGGTCTCACCCCAGGGTCTCGAACTACTGGGCTCAAGCAGTCCTCCTGCCTTGTCCTCCAAAAGTGCTGAAATTACAGACACGAGCCACTGCACTGGGTCTTTTTTTTTTTCTTCTTGAGATGGGGTCTCGTTCTGTCACCCAGGCTGGAGTGCAGTGGTGCGATCATAGCTCACTGCAGTCTCAAACTCCTAGGTTCAAGTAACCCCCCTGCCTCGGCCTCCTGGCATATTTCTTTTCTTGCATAACAATATCCATACAAACTGTCTAGATTTCCACATTCTATAAAGTGCCTAAGAGCTTTAGTATTCTTGCAAAGCAAGATTGAGAATGAGCATGAAGAACACCATTTCCCAGCCCTCACATGGTCTCTTCATCAGCTTCCTCCAGATCCCTGGATCGTCCCTCCTCCCTCCCTTCCTTTTCCATCTACTGGATCTACACTGAAAATCCAGTCTGAGTGCAGACTCTATAACGTTTCCCCAAACTTTTCCAGTAGTCTCTCCAAACCAAATAGCTATTTTGTAAGTTTTTACATTTTAATTTTTTTTTTTTTTGAGATGGAGTGTCGCTCTGTCACCCAGGCTGGAGTGCAGTGGTGCCATCTAGGCTCACCGCAACCTCCACCTCTTGGGGTCGAGTGATTCTCTTGCCTCAGCCTCCTGAGTAGCTGGGATTACAGGCACCTGCCACCACACCCAGCTAATTTTTGTTTTTGTTTTTGTTATTTGAGACAGAGTCTTGCTTTGTTGCCTAGGCTGGAGTGCAGTGGCGCCATCTTGGCTCACTGCAACCTCCACCTCCCAGGTTCAAGTGACTCTGCAGCCTCAGTCACCCAAGTAGCTGGGATTACAAACGCCTGCCACCACGCCTGGCTAATTTTTGTATTTTTAGTAGAGACGGGGTTTCACCATGTTGGCCAGGCTGGTCTCGAACTCCTGACCTCAAGTGATTCTTCTACCTCGGCCTCCCAAAGTGCTGGGATTAAAAGCATGAACCACCTCATCCAGCCATGTTTTAATTTTTTTCTTTTTTCTTTATTTTTATTTTATCACAGGAGAAGGATTTAACTATGTTTTAATTTTTAATTATTTTTTACAATACATACTGACATTCAGTTTTTAATTTTCTTTATTAATTTATTTATTTTGAGATGGGGTCTCTGTTGCCCAGGCTGTAGTGCAGTGGTGCGATTACAACTCATTGCAGTCTCAACCTCCTGGGCCCAAGTGATCCTCCCACCTCAGCCTCCTAAGTAGCTGGGACTACAAGAATGCACTACCATACCCAGCTAGTTTTTTATTTGTTTTTGGAAAGACAGAGTCTCGCTATGTTGCCCAGACAGGTCCCAAAGTCCTCAAGCGATACTCCTGCCTCAGCCTCCCAAAGTGCTGGGATTATACCCATAAGCCATGGTACCCAGCCCAGTATTTTAATTGTGGTTAAAAAAAA
>CAUYLG010051869.1:0-33495 GCA_963573385.1 Cacajao melanocephalus | reverse complement strand
GCACCCAGATACACAAGTCAAGTTTTTATTGACTTGTAAAGAGATTTGGACTCCCGCACAATAATAGTGGGAGATTTTGACATCGCATTGTTAATTTATATTACACCCATTCTGAAAGTAACTATATAATTGGAAGTAAATCACTCCTCAGCATTTGCATAGCATTTCACAGACTTAAATGAAATATTGATTGGCTGTTTGTTATTTTCTTCCCTTATTCCTTCCTGTCTCTGTTGTTAAGTACAATTACCGGCATAAAAGAGGTTTTTAATACCTATTCCTAGATTGTATTCCTGCCTGGGTAATAGAGCAAGAATTCTGTTCTCTCTCCCCCTTTTTTCTTTCTTCTTCTTTCTTTCTCTCATAAAAAAAAAAAAAGAAAAAAGAAAACTCAAAAAATGTATCTTCTTGTTAAAAATACAAACATCAATTTTAGAAAGAAGTATTAGTTCAGTACTCTAAGTTAAATAAAACACACTAAGATTATAATATAATGCAGTGGGAAAATAGAAGATTTTGGAATTTGATGTTCACAAACTTTTCAGGAATCTGTCGGTAGTAATGAAAACAAACAAAACAACAAGCAGCTGTATCATATCAAAGATGATGAAATAATTCTCCTCAAATGTACTAACATCATAAGCTACCCCAATGTGAATTTTCAAGGAATAGATAATTGAAAAATTCACTGTACAGTAAATATAAACTCAGTTATATTTTAGGAAAATCTCATGGAAGAAATCCTCCACAAGACAGACTTAAAAACAGTTGAAATTAATTAATTGATTTAACTGATTCATTTTCAAGATTATCATAAAAACAGAGAGAGACAGAAGAAATTATTTTCTACCAGTTTAAAACACAGAATAAGTAATATATCAAAGTTAAGGTTAAGGGACAAGAACAAACTGGATTTTATGAAATACTCAATTTTTCTCAAATAAAATCTATATATTTTAATATGAAAATTTATATATATTTTAATATGAAATTGTACATAATATATACATAATTACATATATTTCATTATATATTTTAGTATGAAATATAAAATTTAAATATGTATTTTAAATTTTTATTCTTGAATATTTTAACATTTTAATAAAGATATCACCCATGCATATACTTGTATATTTTTACATATTACCATTTAAGTCAGTTAAGAAATCATTATACTGATAAGACAATGTCTGTTGCTATGACCTTTACAGAGCAAAAAAGAGGTTCGTACCAGTCTGGCTTCTTTGCAAGAAGACCCAAGAAGCATAACAAATCAATGCTAATCACAGTGAATTCCATAGCATGGGCATTTCTCCTAGGAAAGATATTAAAACTAGAAATATATTTCAGAAGGCATGCATACTTCAGGAACTACTTCTAATCTTCGCTATGGGTTTTACGTCACAAATGAAGCTAAAAACTTCTTCAGACGTGGTTTAATGCCCTAGGTAAATAATCATTTTTAAAATCACTCTAAATTTTGATATAAAATGAAGAATACTGTTCCACATTACAAAGGTCACCAAATTTAGAAAAAGCACAACATCTAAATAGCTCAACAAGGCTAGACTTTATAACATTAATCTTTTGAAAGTAATACTTCTGATTTATCAGGATCATCAGAAGTAATCTGCTGCATATGAGTAATCTTCCAAGACAACAAAAACTGTTCAAATTGGCCAATGGTGACTCTATTAAAAGTGTATTAGTTTGAACAAAAGATATTACAATGGTCATCTTCACTGATTCCAATGCATTTTAGCGCATTTGGATATGTTCACAATCAAACAAATACAAAGATTATATTTCACGCAACACATTTACCTAATAATGGCAAGAAAAAAAATAGAGAAATAAACATTACACGGGAAGATCAGGCATCTTTTGCAACTGTCTTCAAATGGCTAAAAAATATGCTTGGAAGTATAGTAGAAAGGGAGAAAAATGCTAATTTAATTAAAAGAGAAAGTATGCTGAAATTATATGCTTTACCAAAACCAGTCAAGAATTCTCACTTGGGCCACAAGTGTTAACGTGACCAGGCTACCAGGTACACCTGGGATAGGGATGGTGTGAGGAAAGAAGTTAAATGTGGACAAGAGGCTGAGATGGTAAGAAAACTTTACCACCTTGCCCCATGCCAATTTTATGTCAGGAATGTGCTTGAAATTCTGTTGCCAGGTTGATTCCCTATTTCACATCTCTATCTTATTGGTCACTGCACAAAATAGAAGCCTTTTCCTTGAGTCTAATCTACATACTGCTCTGTGCCTTCTTTCCTCTAACCCAGAAATGCTAATTGGAGGATGCCACTAGCACTTAATGGGTAAGATATAGGAATGCTGGATATCCTGCAATGCACAAATGCACAGCACATGCTACAAAATAAACTGACCCAAATTTTGCATGACTTACAGTGTCTATTCATGAAAGAGAGGGGGCAGCAACAATTATCCAAGCCTAAAACAAACTGTCATTTTTTCATATCACACAGTACTTTTCACAAGGATTTAATTAATATACACTGAATTTTCTAGAAATGTGACTATTGAACAAACCAAAAGAAACTTTACCAAAAATAGCTCTCTACTTTGGAAAATCAAGTCATATTTAGCAATGCCATATGTCATATTTAAGTGGTCAAGAATAATGTTTAAACTTATAAACAGAATAACTGTGAATGTAACATCTGTACATGTGACTGACACAATGTCTCATACTTTGACAATATGTACATATCAAATCCAGCAACCTTCACCTCTCTCAGTCAGCTGCTAAACCTTTCTATCAGTTCAACATATTCTAACTGAAATTTTAAATATTCTGTTCTTTAAACATCCAGTCCTCACATGTACACATCTGCTTGTGTTCTCCCTTCTCTAATTTGAACAGTTTGCCTTTCTTATAACACTTATTTTTTCAACTAGTATTAGTATTACAGTTATATGCATATAAACTATTCCTACCTATTGAATTAGGAACCCTCAGATTTAAATACATTCTCACACATACCACTTAACACAAGGCTGCCAAGGAAGGGTGTTAGTTTTTTGCTTGTTTGTTTTTTGAGATAGGGTCTCACTCTGTCACCCAGGCTGGAATGCAGTGGTGTGATCACAGCTTACTGCAGCCTTGACCTCCAGGGCTTATATGACTCTCCCACTTCAGCCTCTCAAGTAACTGGGACTGCAGGTATATGCCACCATGTCCAGCATTTTTGTTTGTTTGTTTTGTAGAGATGCAGGTCTCACCACCTTGCCCAATCTGATCTCGAACTCCTGCGCTGAAGCGATCCTCCTACCACAGCCTCTCAAAGGGTTGGGATTTTAGGCATGAGCCACCATGCCAAGCCTGGTATGTTCTTTAAATGAAAGCCCTCTTTCCTTTTCCCAGTGAGTTCTGTACCCTAGCTTTTTCTCCACCAATTATAGATTTAGGTGATCAAACTGTATTCAGTTTCTTCTTAATACTGGTATTCCCCCAAATAAGCCTTTAATTATAAGATAAATCTTCCGGGCATAGTTTATCCCCTCCACATTTATTCACTCACTATTTTGGTAATCCCTAGATCCCCCAACACAATGAAAAATACATAAGAAAACATTTAGTACATGTTTACTGAATTCAACTTTTTAAAGTTCTTTTATAGCGTATTTAAAAAGTAATTATAAGGGGCCAAGCTTGGTGATTCACACCTGTAATCCCAGGACTATGGAAGGCCAAGGCGGCCAGACCACTTGAGGTCAGGAGTTCAAGATTAGCCTGGCTAACATGGTGAAACCCTATCTCTACTAAAAATGCAAAAATTAGCCAGGTGTGGTGGTGCACACTGGTAGTCCCAGCTATTCAAGAGGCTGAAGGAAGAGAATCTTTTAAACCCAGGAGGAGGAAGTTGCAGTGAGCCAACACTGTGCCACTGCATTTCAGCTTAGGCAACAGAGACTCCGTCTCAAAAAAAAAAATGATTTGAAGATTTTTTCCCCCAAGTTTTATGTTTAAAAAAGTAAAAAAAATCAATGTCAAAGAACAAGTATTCTTTTATTCTGCAATATCACAAAATCAATATATAAAATGTTAAGAAAATTGGGGGAAAATCTAAACAATTTCAAATATTCAAGATAACCACTTATTCATGCACGCGTTGACCTAAAGTCTACTGAGTTGCTGTGTAAATGAATAGCATCTAAAAGATCCCTTCAGTGTTGGACGGAGGAATACAATTGTAAGCTAAAATTGGGAATATGTTATTACAACATGTTTCTTTCTGCATTATGTCCTATGAGGACTTTCTCCATTATGTCCTATGTGGACAAGTTGAGAAATCCAGCAATAAAAGGCCCATGTACGCAAAAAAGTTAAAAAAAATTTTTTTAAAAAAAGGATCCCGACTTCTGAGCCATGAGAATAAATTAACATAACAAAGAAGAAAACCATCAAAGGCTAATTGATATAGTTTAGTCAACTTAATGTATTTGTACTCTCCTAAAACACCATTAGTACCACTTTAGATTACAGACTAAAAAATTTAGTTGACGGTCAGAATATCCCAAATCACCTAAGACTAATTAAATAATAAAGTCTCACCTACTAAATCTGAATGATCAGAAAACTCATTTTATATAATTTAGTTTTCCTTCTCACACTTTTACAGCAAATCCCATATCCCTGAATTCAACAAAAGGGAAAAACAGTGATTGCATAGTTTCTGCTTACTTTTCAACTTTTATGTAAAACATTGCAAAATAAAACCACAGCAAAGGATTCACATAAAATGTCCATTGTAAAAATTTAAGTTTCTATCACTAGCATTGAAATTGTTTTGAAAGAAAACTATGTAAACTACACTATGTCTAATTTTTAAGAAGTTTGAAAATAAATGTATATAGCACATATACATAATTTGTCAATTTTCAGCAAATAACACATTTACAAAACTGCACTCCTTGAATGTCTTTCTCATACAAATTCTACTTTCAATTTGTAGTATTATATTGATTTAAGCTAAATTATTACTTATATGATTATTTTAAACATTCTTATAGAATATGAATGTGGTATACAGTAACTAACAGCAACATGCATTCGTCTAGATATTATACTGTTATTTCTGGTTGTTTTTCTATCCTTAATTTATTTTTTACACAACCTATATAACACCATTAATACATAAATATGGAAGCAAAGTTTCTGTCTTGGCTAAAATGGTTGCCATAAGAAAATATCCACAGAGCATTCAATGGAAATTTACATACAAGAAAATCCTCCCCTTATAAGCATAATCCATAAACAGCTATGAAAAGATATAAGTGACTTTCAGACTCAAGTGAATATTGCCTGACACTTAATTCAGTCTCTGAATGGTGATAAGCCAACTAATAGGTTGAATATTAGCCCATGGCAATGAAGCTATAAACACATGAAAAGAAAATGCAAATTTCAAATAATGTACCAAAGATGAATAATATCATAGTTATCAAGCTGGCAAACTTTTAACTGTGTAATTTCTTTAGTATACTTTTATGTAAATAAAAATTTACATAAAGTTTTTACACAGAAAAATTCATATAATTTTACATAGATTAGTAGTGATAATAGAATTAATTAATTGGTCCTATGTGGTAATGCTTATTCTACATAAAACAATAGCAATAAAATGCTTCTTTCAAATAAATTAGATTCATTTTACAGATACAAGATTCTAAATTAAATAAAATAAAGTGTATACAGTGGATGAGCAAGTGAGTGTTTTGGAACTTAAATATTATTAACAATAGCAAGGAAAGAGTTAACAACAAATATTTAAAAAATAGTCCAAGTATCAAAAGTATCATAAATAATTTACCTTTTACTCCAGCTTCATGGTGCCAGGAAATAATCTTTTTCTTCAAGTCCTAGGTCCTCACCAGATACTGGATCTGCTGGCACCTTGATCTTAGACACCCCTTTTCCAGAATTGTGAGAAATAAATGGCCATTTTTTTTAAGCAACCCAGTCTATAGTCATTTGTTACAGCAGCCTAAACTAACACAGTATTTAACAGCTTTGTCCTATGCTTTTTACCCCTAAATCTCTCTCAAATCTGCCCATTCTTCTCCAATGTCTCAACTATTACCTAACTCATTATCTTTTGTCTGGACAAAAGCTTCATAATTAATCTGGACCAATCCATCCTGCATAAGTGTAGACAGAATTATCTTTTTAAAAAGCAGACTTAATCATCTCTTACCTCCACCTGCCTCTCCAGCCTCATCTTGCACCATCTCCCTCTTTGCATTTTCAGCACACTCACTCAGTAGCTTGCTTACAATCTTACATTCTTGCCAAGCTCCCTCCCAGCACAGAACCTTTGTGCATGTTCTCTTTCCTCTTTGAAATGTTCTTTACCCTCCTCTTAACCTATTTAATTGTCTAGATTCTTTGGCCTTATTCTTTCCCCTCAAGAAAATCTCACCAGTTTAAATTCTCTCGTTGAGAGATCTCAGAGCACTATACACTCTAATAGCAGTGGAAATTTCATATTCACTTGCATAATTACTTGATAAATGCCCATTTCAACCACAAAATTGTAAGCTCCTTAAAGGCTAAGACCAGGTTTAATTTTGTTCTATACTGCATATCCAGTATTAAGTGTATTGCACCTGATATACAGTAGAAACTTAATATATATCTACTGAATTAATGAGATAATGGTCTCATTTTCACACTAAAACTGAAACTTAACAGCTCACTGACATTTTTTCATTTCTCCCTATCCTTTATTCTCTTCATCCAATCATTGCCACATCTAACTTCTCAATGTCTCTTTCACTAGGACCTTACTTTTCATTCCTCCATTCAATATTTATTTCAACAAATATTGATGGGATATCTTCTACATGTCAAATGCTCTTAGCACTGAGGATACAGCGGTAAAAATCAGAAAAAAAATCCAACCTTTCATGCTAGTGTGCCATGGAGGAAGTAGGGAAGAGAGTTGAGGGAGGAAGGGACAGTTAAAAAGCAAAAGAGAATGGTATATATAGCATAACATTGATAAGTGCTAAGGAAAAAAAAGAGGCAAGAAAGGAGGATATCGAACATTTGAAGATGGTAGTTGAAATTTCAAATGGGGTGGCCAAGGAAGGCATCCCTGAAAAAGTATCATGTGAATAACGACCAGAGTGAGAGAATCAGCCATGAATATATCTGAGGGATGAGTACTCAAGGTTTTCTTAAGTAATGTGTTACCTACTTTCACCAAGAAAACCCCATCAATTTGCTTAGATTGAATGTATTGGAAAATTTAGTTAAGAAGACTCAATTGCTGGAAGTGAGCATACTAAGATATAAGCACTAGCTGAAAAGAAATGAAGCCACCCAAAAATACATAGCCATGTGAGGATTTAGAGAAAGAAGAAATTAAGTCACTTAGAATTCCACTGTTGTGTAGCATATGGAAACAACAAATATTCTAAATAACTACCTTTGGTCGATCAAGAACAGTTTAATTAAAATGTATATAAGGTAAGTTTACATTTTGGAAAAAGATTTTAGAATATTTTTTATCCAAAAAGAAGTAAACAAAACAGTTATAGCAATTTAAGTTGTATCTGGAATACACAATCATCCCAACTCAAATCGAATGTGTTAAACATTGGTTTATAGTTACCTCATTTAACTAATAAATTATTCTAATTCCCTTTATCACAGAAGTACAGTGAAAGATGTGAGAGACCTGTAACACTGTGGTTTTGATTTTTTTTCCATGTGTAATCATAAAATCAAATGTGTAAAATCAGTTAGCTTAGTTCCAAAATTCAGAACAGAATACACTGAAATCAAAAATGAAACAAAATTTCAGAGACTTAGATGGATACTTGTTTATCCAATCGCAAAAGACTCAGATATAATATCAACAGCACAATCAAACCAGAATAGTGTCAATCTATACACAGATTTCAAAGGAAATGGAGCATTTGACACTATACCACTTCTTACTCCTGGCTTTCAGAAGGCATACTTACCTTAAACAAAACTGACTTGTTATATCCCTGATATAAATTGCTCAAAGAAGTTTTAAAACCTACTCTGGAGAAATCTTGAAATAAAGTATTTATTTTATATGCTATCAATCATGTCTTTAATCTCCTCAGGGGAAAGCTTAATAACTTTAGAAAAACCTTGGATAGTTTCTATTACTAACATGATGTTACAAAAATAAGTATAAAAACAAGAAAACATTATAAAACATTTCTCTTTCACAGTTATCTCAATTCTCTGAAAAATCTGTCTGTATTTAAATTCTAAAACAGGCCCTCGCAAGAGAAGTTACTTACATGTTCATTCATAAAAGTAGTTCACTATTTTGGTAGTTTTAAATTCGAGAAAAATCAAGTATTTCTACTAAAAAATATTGGTTTCATATGTACTACTAAAAGAATAAACTATCTTGGCAATGATATTCTACACTGGTAGAAAAATTAAAGTATTCATATAAACATCATAAAGGTCATTTAAAATAAGGGGGTGGAAAACTGAAGTCAGTTTTAATTCTTTCATATTTCTGCCACAAAGTTAAGAGTAATATTAAAGCCATAGAGAAGAGACTAATGGTAGCTCAGTGCTAGAGAAACAGGGAAAATATATAGAGAAGACAGAAATTCATGGAGTTTGTTTTCCTTTTTAGTATTAACACTGTGTTCCTTCAAGTCATCCTCTTAGTCTTTTATTTCCCTCGACACCACCGTTTCTCTCCATCTTCATTTCTAAGCTTCAGTCACTTAATGGCTCTAGTCGGTTTATCCCATATCTTTCTTTGAGCAACTCGTCTTCTGATACTGTCATTATAAAATAAGGTTTCCTTGCAAGAGTGAGAGATCAATCTGGGATCAAGCTCTGAAAAATTCAGTGAGCTAGCCAATTAGATGTGCCTGGACTTCTCGGCAGAGGGTTATGAAGACAAGAACAGCATAATGTGCTCCAAATGACTGAGCACGGGCATAGTCACAAGTGCTCAGGAGGCTAGTGATCTATTCTCCAGTGACAGTAGGCCAAATAGCTGTCCAAAGGGATTAAGGGGTCTGATACAAGCTCTGTAGATCTTTTAGGGTGTCCACTAGAACATAAAAACACTTAGGATTCAGGAAAAGAAGCATACCGTATAACTTGATTATTAGCTAGAAACATTCAAGTCCAAACACTCATTTATTACAATATGGTTCCAGTGAAACATGCGCATTGGAGACATTGCTTATCCTTTCCATATTCCAAAGCACAGTCAATAATACACAAAAGTGCTTCGCAAACAGTAAAATCTTACACAACTCTATGTTCTTGTTATTAATAATATTCTTCCCAGTGTATACTGTCTTCAAGTGAAAAATTCTCCATCTTTATGAATATATTAAATATCCATAGTTTACTTCTTTCACTTGCCAGAAAGAAAAATATATGTAACAAAAGAAAGATTTCAGTTTTATCTTGAAATTTAATTATATAGAAAACTATTACAGATGAAACAGGCCAAACAAATAGGACAAAGATAAAAAAATATGGCTAAATTAGCATAGAATTTGATATAATGACTTCTCAAACATTGAAGAACAAAGCAAATAATTTATACAGAACAAGATAATTAAGTAGCTATAAAAAACACATATTTTCTAAAGCAATATAAGAAAAATAAAATATTTACATGCATATTATCTCCTGGTAAATGGTATTTGTTTCACCCAAAGGGGACAACTATTAGTAACTGACCACAAAGGAAAACAGACAGCTTACAGAACATTATAAGATGAGTCACCATAAGGCTTTGCCACTTGGTTTATTATAAAATAACATTTTAAGTATGCCACTTACACCTCAGCTCAGTAGTTTGTTATATGAGGAAACAGTAGTGGAAGAAGAATAAAATAAAATGTTGTGAGAAGTCACAAGGTCAAGGTATACTTCCTACCACTCTTCAGCAAACAACATGTGACTTAAGAGGAACAATGGGAAAAGACAGAGCCACTAGGCCTGGCCTCTTGCAGTAACTATGATTAGACTATTGATCAGGGACTAACGCTGCCCTAAATAGAGAGTAACCAGTACCCAGGATGACTCATGTGAGTGTGCTTTATGAACAGAAAAACCTCACTCATTTCTCCTTTTTCTTTCTATGAGCTTCTCATATACCATAAACCTGTTTTCTGCCTAGGTCATCTCTATTTACTGAAGCAGAAGAATGGCTCTTAAGTAAATTTAAAATTCAGATTCAGTATATATGTCTGACTTTTAAACATGAGAGCATATCATTTTTATCAACTGTGAAGCCATAATTTTTTGATTAGTTTTAAAAACTGTTGGTTCAAATCATTTTTGGACCAACAGTTTTTAAAATTAATTTCTAATTACCTTGGAAGTTGATTTTTTTAAATCATAATTTTTATATTTCAGTAGCAAAGAATTAGCTTTGGACCATGACAAAGACCAGTTAGAAGAAAGATAATTTAAAGCCATTGGATAGGAAAAAGAATTGAATAAGTTGTTGGTCTTAATTATTTGATGTCCTTTAGTAATAATTTGCTTCACAATTCAAATAAAAAGAATTATATAGTGATAAAAATGTATTAATTCAGTGGTTGAAAAACAAGCATATTTTCACGAATGCTGAATTTACTAAAAAAGATGTTATACAGTCAATATACACTGGAATTATCAAAGATTTGAATATAAAAACCTAATTATACACATTTAGTTACTTATATTTACACATGAAATGTATATATGCACACCTATTTACATATATATATTAACAATATTTTAAATGATAACCCATCATTATGGAAAAAATAAGCATAAAAAATGTTATTTTCATTTTAGTTATAAATAATGTATTTACTTCTAAAACTCTAAAAAACTATTAAAGAGATTAAGTAATACTTTAGGCATAACTATCTGATTTACCTAAAACACTATTTATATCTATCTCTATACATATCTATATATATATATCTATACCTATATATATCTCTATATATATAGATATATAGATATATAGACATATATAGAGATATATATATAGAAAGAGATATATAAGTATAGATATATATAGATATATATCTATCTATACAGATATATATATAGAGATATATATCTATACAGATATAGAGATAGATATAGATATCTCTATATATCTATATCTATATAGAGATAGACATCTCTATCTATCTATATAGATATATATATAGGTGTGTGTGTATATATCTATATATATACATATATATAGTGTGTGCATATATATATACACTATATACATACACATAGTGCATATATATATCTACCTATATAAAGATACATCTCTATATAGATATAGATATGTATCTCTATATAGATAGATAGAGATATATATACACACACATACAGAGAGATATATATAGGTGTGTATATATATATATAGATACATAGAGAGATATAGAGAGATATATATAGATCTATATATATAGATCTACATATAGAGAGATTAGAGATATCTAGAGATATATATATATAGATATATATAACGATATATATATAGAGATGGAAATATATATATAGATAGATATATAGAGAGATATATATATAGAGAGAGATATATAGAGATAGATAGATATACATATATAGATATAGATAGATATGTATATATATCTTGGTTATCTCTTCAAATCTTTTTATATATATATATATGAAGATCTCTATCCTTTAAATCTTTATCTATAGATAATATATATACCTTTAGCTATATACATTTTATATATATAATTATATATATTTGTATGTTATATATATATAGATATATATATATGAAGATTTGAAACAGATAACCAAGACAAATCATTTCTGCATCAGTTTTTCACATTTTTTATAACACGATTTAATAAAAAATCATGTTTTAAAAAATATAATCCATAAACATTCTCATTAAAAGAAAATAGGCTAAATTTACCTGTGGGATTCATCTTCCTATTCCTCATACAAAGACTTTCTAAGACGAATTTCTAAACTTGATACTTTGAGTGAGTAAGATGGAGTTAATACACACTAAAGTTTAAAAAAAAACTATACTTTTTATAACTAAAAATATTATATAAAAATTATTTATTGATCAAATATAAGAATCCAACATTTAATTGTTGACTAGTCATTTTGCATTTACTTTGACTCCCTAAAAGATTTTAAATACCTTAACAACAATATTCAAAATGTTCATCACATTGCCAGGCAGTACAGGTTACCTATAAATGCTACAATTATCCCAAATAACAGATAAATATGCCACTCTTAAAATATTGCATATAATAAACATCAAGCAAATCATAAAATCTAATACTAATGAGTTTTTAAATATATACCAAAGACATGCTTTAAAGTTTTCATTAAAAAAATCTTCAATATAGAACCTTCAACAGTAAAATAATAAAGCAACAATATTAATTTTGCTTGTTAATATATCATTACAAAACAATTGTATATTTCTAAAAACCATAAAGTAATATGAAAAACTGTTTTTCTCAAGAAGGCAATTTGCTTCTAAAATGTTGTATTATAGTATTAATAATATATTGTTACTCTCAAGTTATGTTATAAACTATTACTAGCTATATTGGAGAGCTCATGTTAAGAATATTTTGAAACCCTTTTAAGATGTATTAAAAGTGTCTTTCTAAATCTATTACACAAATGAAGCAACAAACTGTTGTATAGCACAAGGCCAAAAGACAGCACTATCCTCAGGTCCCAGTGCATAAATAAGAAAGTCAATTAAGTTAAATCAACTGATAACACTACTAAATCATCAATTCAACTACAGTTAAAATACTTCTTGCCCTCCCACTAAGAGCCAGGCACCATACTGGCACTAGGAAAACAAAAAAGAAAAAGGCATTTTCTTTATTCTTAGTAAGCTTCCAATCTAGTAGCAATGAAGAAATAATTATAATACAATGTAATGCATCCCACGATTTTTAAAAGGACAACGTTCAATATAGTTAGAATGAGTAACATTATTTGAAAGCACAATACGGTAACAGTCAAGAATAATTTGTTGTACATTTTTAAATAACTAAAAGAATATAATGGGGATATTTGTAGCACAAAGAAATGATAAATGCTTCAGATGATGGATGACCCGTTTACTGACGTGATTGTCACACACTGAATGCCTGTGTTGAGAGAGCTCATGTGTCCCATAAATATATACACCTGCTATGTATTCATAAAAATCTTTTGAAAAAAAAAAAAGGAGAAAAAAAAGGACAAGGTTCTGAAGACGTGAAGAGAAAAAAGAGTGAATAACTTTGCAGAGAAACTTGAAGAAGGATAAGTTGATAAACCCAGATGCTGAAATATGAATAAGATGTTCTCAGACCAACAAGTCACAGGGAAAAGATCAAGTGTAAGGGCATAGCTGCATCAAATACTATAAAGTGTATGGAAAACTGCATTGTGATTGATATACAATCCAAGAGGAGGGAAACAGAAGTTGAAGAAACAGGCAGAGACTAAATCTACATTCAGTGACATCAAGAATATGTATACCATGGACATTTGCAAATACTAAAATCAGGGTTTTTTGTTTTTTAATTCACATCCCACCTCCTACCCCCAGAGAGCCAGGTGTTAAACCTTTACCAGCACAACACTGGCAGTATCACACTTCAGAAGATATTTTAATACAAAGGCCATTTAATACGCTGCATGCTTTTCAAAACCATTCTCCAAACAACGCTAGAATGCAATGTAAAATAAAATTTGCTTCAAAGAAACCTATATTTAAAAAAAAAAAAGAGAGGGAAAACACAACATCAACAGTCCATCCCATCTGAAATTTTAAGTTATTTCTTAAAAAGAAAAAAAAGTATCTCCCTCTAGGTGCTATGCCATTGGTCCTGTCCCTTAGAAAAGTTTCTCTTTAACAATTTGGGGTCAAACAAAATCAACTCCTGTAGTCGGCCTTCAATATTTAAAGAGAGAAAACACATAATTTTAGTATTTTTCTCTCTGATGTCTCGTTTCCATTAAAGATTACAAAGATTTTTAAATAAAACAAGTAAAATACTGCTACAAATCTTAAGAAAATTCCATTGTACAGAGCATAATGCTTTTAATAAAGAAAATTATCAAAGTTGGTACTATAACAACTATAGAAAATCTAACAATTATAAAAAGTAATACTAAATGTTATAAATTTAAAATAGGTAAAATACTTACTTTGAAACATTTATAAACCAAACCCAGCAACCTTAGCCTATTTGACATCATAATCTATTTTGCTTCCATTTAAGAGCCAGCTTATTTTCTCAGCCTTTTTATCTGTTTTCTCATCATTTTCTCCAGTTACTTGATCCAACCTGGCCTGCCACACAGACGCTGAAATGATATAAAACTCTTGAGCCAGAGAAGCTACCTCACTACCCAAGGGACATTCCTTTTATTGGTGCCTCACATCTGTCTTCTAGTTTACTTTGACTTTTATTCATTCAATTAAAACATCATTGCAAAGCCACCATGTGGCAGGCCTTATGCTAAGCACCAGAGATATAATGATAAACAAGACAAACATGTCCATGGCTTCATGGAGGGAAATTTACTAAGAGAGATGTCCACTGAACAAATAATCTCATAAAAATTGTAATTATGACCTATTACAGTTGCTAACAAGTAAAGTACATGATATATAATTGGGATACTTGTCTTCTGTGGAGGCTCATGAAAAATTCCCCAAAAAAAGTAAAACCTGACTCCAGGCCTGAAGGATAGAGATGAGGAAAGTTCTAGAAAGAGGAAACAGTACTTTTTCAGTTTAGACATGTTGGTTCCACCTTTGCTCTCCCCTTGCATTTTTCTCCTGAATTTCTTTTTTAATCTAGATACCAACTCTGGCTCTTCCTATCCCCATAATAACAGCTAATGTTTTTTGAGCTCAAATACTTGGAAGATATCATTCTAAACAATTTATGTATATTAACTCAACTAATCCTCACAGTAACCAGAAGTGAAATAGGTTCTATTTCCTCATTTTACAGATGAGGAATCTGAGGCACAACCATGGTAAGTTAGTTGACCAAAACTGCACAGTTCCTTGTACTAGTGGAGTACTTGCACCCTTGTAACAACACTCAGAGAAGCCCCAAGGCACCAAACTAAATTAGCATTACTACTGGTGCAAGAATACGAGGTTTCCTATACTCTCCAAACTGATACCATCTTAAACTAAATAGGATTTAATTATTTAGGAAATAACTACAGTTTTTTACTCCAGTTTTCAGAAATCAAGAACAAAAAGTTGATCTATTAGCCCAGACTAAAATATCTCCAGGAAAAAAAAAAAAACGTTTTTAGGATAATACATTTTCACAAAAAGTTATTCACGTATAATATGAAATAATGCAAACTAAGCAAAGAAAAATAATAATTTAATTCTTTCTTAAAGATTAAAATTTTAAATACCTACCAAGAGAAAGAAGATATTTTTCTCATAACTAAAACTAGTAAATATTTTAAGTGTATTTGAAAAACTAATTTGTAGTAAACTATATATGTAATAAACTAGCTATGATGCTGAAGAAATTCCCAAAATCACTATTTTCTTTAGGTGAGCACCATTCAAGTATTAAAGAAAAAAGAACTATAAAATGCCTTGGGCCTCACTTTAAATGCATTCAGATATTTTTTAATACTGTTATATCAAAAGTTTCATCTGTAAATTGAAGGTGATGTGGAAAAAGGTAATAGGAAGTAAGTGATTGATACAAGTGAGTGTATGACTCACAGTTTGCAAAGGAAAATGATTTTTGGGAAAAGGCTCAGGAAGAAGAGAAGCAAATAATGGATTATGGATGAAATGAAGACCTTTCCTGTCCAAGGACTGTCACCAGTTCTTTATTCCTTGAAGATTAAGGGAATGGTGAATAAAGCTGTCTAACAGGCAGCAGAAAAGGTAAGAAATAACACTGTCTCTAAGTGTACCTCATAAGAAAGTTTTCAGAAATAACGTTGATAAAATTAAACTTTCTATAAAAAGTTACTAGAAAACCCAACTCAAATCAGAAAAAGGAAAATGTTAAAATAAATCAACATTACATTTGTCAGGTACTTGCACAGAATGAAACAGCAGTGTAGGTCGAGTTGTAGAATCATCTAATTTTATTCCACTTGGTTTTAGGAAAAAGTTGGATACTATACTGATTTGCTAGAAGATGTAACACAGTTCGTTTCTGTTTGTTTTTCTACTCCGTGGGTTAGTGCATTTGGCTTTGTTACTAGGGTTCAATAAATTAATACAACGTGTTTGGTTTTTAGTTTCAGAAGTCAAGTTCAAGCCGCTGAATTCAGTTCCAATTTTTACTAACTGCCCTACCCTTTTATATACACACACACACACACAGAGACACGTATATATATATATATATATATATATACACACACATATATATACACGTATATACACGTGTATATATACATATACACATATATACACACATATATACGTATATATATATATATACACATGTATATACACACATATATACATATATGTAGGTGTATGTGCATGTATAGGTGTATATATATGTATATGTAGGTGTATATGTGTATACATCCATATGTATATTTATGTATGTATATATACAAACACACTAAAATATATGTATGTATATATACAAACACACTAAAATATATCATATATATTTCAATACACTTTTTTTAAAACTCACAGTTATGTATGGTTCTTAATTGTTATCCCTGCTTTACGGATCTTTTCAAATACACCAAGAGAATTTCATTTTGATGACGTCACATTCAACAAGAAGTTTTACCAATTTAATATTTTAATTTACATTTTCATGCATATTTGGAGTCCCACTACATGACAGCATTGAGCTAAATACTTTGTACACATAAATTTATTTAAGAATACTGGGTTTAGCTGGGGGCAGTGGCTCACACCTGTAGGACCAGCTATTCAGGAGGCTGAAACAGGAAGGATCACCTAATCCCAGGAGTTTCAGACTGCATTGAGTTATGATCACACCACTGTACTTCAGCCTCAGTGAGAGAGACAGATTCCAGAACAACTAAAATTTTAAAAATTTTTTAAAAGAATGCTACATTTAATTGTTATATGTATACTGCCTGAGGAAAAGGTAAACAATATTTTTATGAAGCAACCCATATCATATCACTGATGGATTTTGTATGAACAATATCCAGCCATTGTAGTACACCTTATGCATATAGCTTAAATTTAGCTCATGAAAACTGCCTGATCCAACATGAAAGTTTCAGAAAAAAGAACAGCTGGGTGTGTGCACACATGCACATGTTTCCTAGACAAGAGCTTCAAACCCAGGCAGTCCAGTTCCAGAATCTCTTCTCTTAACCATTAAGCTATATGTTGGAAAAAGAAGAAAGGTATGACATAAAAGTAACTGATTTAGATAAAAACAGTAGCTTCTAGAATAAGGGATCACATTTCTGAAGTCAGTACACTAAGAAATATAAGAATTACGTTATCTTTAAAAATTGAAGACAATTTACAATACTTTCTTCTCTTGTGAATATACATCTCAGAAAGTTTCTAGCTTTTTCTTTTTGAATATTATATCACTTAACATTTTTAAAGAGATCACACTTATCTAATTTAATTAGACCTTATCTAATTTAATCAGATCTTATTCAATTTAATCTAAATTAAATATTTAAATTATGACCTAAGGTCATAGTCTAAGATCTTATTGAATCCTGTAATCCTCTCTTTCCATAAAGAGAAAGAGACTTATGCTAAGAAATTGGCTTAGGAAATTACAGCGTACTGGTATATCCAAAATCAGTAGAGTTGTGTGTGTATACATGCATATATATATAAATATGTGTGTGTGTGTGTGTGTGTGTGTGTGTATGTATATGTATACTAGGGTCTGTATGTATATATGCATATATATATATACACACACACACACACATATGTGTATGAGTATACACACATACACACACACAGTTTACCGCTGAACAACACAGGTTTGAACTCTGAAAGTCCACTTATTTGTGGATTTTCTTCAGCTTCTGCCACCCTTGCAACAGCAAGACCAACCCCTCTCCTCTTCCTCAGTCTATTCAACAAGAAGACAAGGATGAAGATTTCATAATGACCTACTTCCACTTAATAAACAGTAAATATATTTTATTTTCCTTATGATTGTCTTAAAAACATTTTGTTTTCTCTAGCTTACTTTATTGTGAGAATACAGTATATAATACACACAGCATATGAAATATGTGTTTATATCTGGGCTCAGTGGCTAATGCCTGTAATCCCAGCACTTTGGAAAACTTACAAGGGGGTTATGTCCTGACAAACCCTTCATTAGTTGAAAATATCAAGAGTCAAAAATGAATTTAGATACTTAACCTATCAAACATCATAGCTTAGCCTAACCTATCTTAAACATGCTCAGAACACTTACCCTACAGTTAGGCAAAATCATCTAACACAAAGCCTATTTTATAATAAAGTTATTGACTATCTCATGTAATTTATATGAATATTGTAATGAAAGTGAAAAACAGCATGGTTGTATGGTACTCAAAAGTACAATTTCTACTGAATGTGTATCACTTTCACACCAACCATCAAAATTTGGGGTTCATCTGTATACTAAAAAGGCCACTGAATTTTGTATCTTGAAATAATGAATGTGAAGTTTATCTCAACAAAAAAAAAGTGTTAAAAAATAAAAAATCAACTCACCTGTCCTTTTTGTGGTGACAAACAATGAACAACTTCATCCACCATTACTGGAATGTGTAATTTAACCATAGTTTCAAAATTTCTGTCTTGAGATCTGTGTAACTCCTGGGCTTGAGTTTGATCTGTTTGCTCAGGGGCTTCATATTCTTTATACTTTTCTGCTGTAGTATGTATTCTTTTTGGCCAGACAGCTAAATTAGGTATGCCAGATTCCAACCAACATAAAAGATATTCTTTATACGTTCTACAAACATATGGATACCGAAGCATTCTGTAGGTCAACAAATCTAGAAAAAAAATTAAAATATGATTGAATTTTTTAAAAGAATGTTGTAATACTTGGGGAAAATCAAATTAATATGCAATATTTAGCACATCCAAAAAAATTAAGACTCATCATTTGAACATCTTAAACAAGTAAAGGTGACTAACCCTTCTTATATATAGAAAGCAAGGAATCTAAGAGGACCCAGAGACATAATTTAAACATTTAAAAATTGATTAGGTCAACATTTTTATAAAATATATCTTTTGAATTTTAATTAAGGCTAAAAAGTAGATTCAGTGAATTAAAACTGTTTATTTGAAAAGTAATCAGAATGACTGAATGGATTATAAGTATCATATTTTAGGTTTAGAAGGTCTTTTATTTTAAGCTCTTCTATTTGTCTTTCTCATAATGCTAAATTCTCATGTTCAGAGACTATCCCTGGAAAAAGACTATGCGTGCACATCCAAAAAAAAAAAAAAAAAGATAATCAGTCTACGAAAATCTTGCAGAATCATCATATTCTCTGATGAGATCACCTCACGGTACCCTGTATCAGTGGAGTGTATATCAGTTTAAACTATAACTGTATAAACACTCACTGAGCACACATTGGTATATCATATCTACCTTTAATTATCTGTCTCCTGCTCCAAAAAAAAACAAATAATTGATACAGTCCTTGGATTTACCATACGTGCTCCATTTTCTTCAGCAATCCATAACTCTTTAAAATGCAGAAGAAAAAATGTATTTATGTAAATATATTAACAGGAGACCTTTTGAAAACATCATGCATTTTACACCCAGTTAGTTTCAAGCAGTTTTTGATACTACCATAGTAAATACCCAGTTAACATTATTCTTTCCTCACAGGTTATTAGTTATTTAAGAATAAGACCCACACCTTTGTGTACACAAAATAAGATGCACATTAGTGCTTAATAATTGTTTCTCTGAAGAAAACAAATGAATGGATTAATTCCAGACTCCACAGAATTAGCATTGCTATCAATTCTCACTTCGGGAAATTTCACCTGTCTGATTGACCCCAGCAAAAACCATATGTTCTCAAAACACTACAAGAAGCATAAATCCCACTTAAATATATCTGTATTTCCTTTTGCAATAAAAAAAATTAAAAATATTGAAAAGCTGATCACATGTAATAAAACAGAAAGAAAAACAAACAAAACATCAACAAGATGTTACCTTGATAATACTATGTTAACCTTACCAAAGCTGTAATCTACCAAATTGTGTGGCCAATGAGACACCAAAAAAATGTGTGGGAAAAAAATGAGTGATCTAAGTAGATTTTTCTATGCTTGGCAGCAACAAAATAGCCAAATTATTAATTATGCCTAAAGTTTCTGGAAAGCTTATAAAAGTAAGCTCAACTACCCTCTGACTTAGGGTTTCCAACAGTTTACAAAATAATAGCTAACATTTATTTAGCACTTACTAAGCACCACTTACTATTATAACCACACTACATGCACTACCTCATTGAATCCTTACCACAACTCTTGAAATATTATTGTTCCCATTTGATAGATGAGAAAAACAGATTAGTAATTTGCCAAAGGCCACATAGCTAGAGAGCTGTAAAGCTAAAATTGTAACAATCTATCCCCAGAGCCTGAACTCAATCTCCATGCTATAAACATAGTCCACTGGAACTATTTAATGCACTTATGTAATTTAATAGTACTTCAATTACATTTACTATATATTTGCAATATCTCATAAATTAGATCCATTTTATTAGGGAACCGACATCCTATGGCTTGGGTCTGCTCTACTTAAAAATAACAGTGTGCTTTGGGGTTCCCAGTAAATGAACATATAATGTATAGGCCTAAAAAGTGAAATCTGGAATATTTAAACAACCTACTCTATATGTCTAGATTTTGACAATTAAAAAGTAGTATCATCAATTGTAAAACAAGAATAAGAACCATACAGAAAAAAAGCAGAGTAACAGAAAAAAAAACTGCTATCACTTGCATTTAATTTTTTCCTAATGCATTCAGCTTCTATGTGTTCATTCAACTACGGTCAAGGCACAAAGCCTGAATATTTTATTATGAACTAATTGGCTGCCAATTTGGGTCAACCTGCAGAAAGGGTGATAAACAGTTAGTTTTCCTTTTGTTGCCTTCAATACCTCCCCAAAAAATGTTAGGTGAGGGAATGGCACGCTCTAAAGAGAATTATTTTCTTCTCTTTTGGAGCCCAGTTTCCTACCAGACAACTCAGAGCTCTCCTGAAGTCTTCTAGGAGCCAGCCACCCTAAATGATTTAAAATTAAGTTCCCTCTGGTTATAGGAAGGAAGCAAGGAGTCAGGAAAGCTCCCTCTGTGATGTCCTAGTTAAGTCATTTAACTTTTCTTTACAAGCAAAGTTCACTTTTGGCTGTTGAGAGCACAAAATTGGCCAGGTTACTCTTAATTGTGAAAACACACAGCTGAGTAATGCCCATGAAGCCTACTCCCTCAAGGGCGCTAACAATTATAATCATTGCAGTCAGTTTTCTCTCGCAGGGAAATCCTGTTAGAAAACGTAATTTTTAAGGACAAAAACGCGACGTGGAAGCTGGCACATGAACGCTGAGAAAGTGAAAGAGGTTCTAAGGAAAGAGAAAAATACACTCTTTTGCCTAAGAATTGCCCTCTTACGAGGAAAAACTACTCGGAAACTTCCAAACTCAGGTTGAAGGCGTGTTGAAGAGAGCGGGTACAGGGGCGTATATATACTTTGCTCCGGGCGAATCCAGCGACACCTGGGAGTACTCCCAAAGGTTTGGTGGTTTCCAAAAAGAGTTCCCGGGACTCGGTCACCATCTCCTCACCTGAGGCACGAAGACTTCTCAGTTAACCTCTAACTTGGGCCGGTGACTACCACTACGGTGCCGGAGAGCCTGAATTTGCCGCGCGTCTAAGTCCTACCCCTGGGGGAAACTTGCAAGGACGGACAGCTTGGGTCCACGTCCGCCCCAGCAACTGACGAACGTCTGCCTTTCGTTCCGCTGCTTCCAGCCTCGGCTGCCAAAAGGCCCTGCTGGCGCTGGGATTTCCAAACGACTTCCCTGGGGGAAATAAATAAGACGTACTATTGCCATGTTTAAACTCACTTCTACTTTTTCCATTTTTTTATTTTCATTTTTTGGTCTGAAACAACTTTCAATCTAACTTTTCATTTATCCTTATCTCTTCGGTTTACAATGAATGTATATCAAGTTTGTGTTCTGATAAAACAGTTTTTTTTTAACTAAAGGTGGGAATTTCTGTCTCATTAGCTCTATGTTTAGAAATTACAAGTAGCAAGGTGGCACAGTGGTAGCATTGATTGTAATGTCAAAATCTCTCTGCTTGAACAAAATATGCAATTCCTTTAAAATACAGACATCATCTGAACACTGCTAAATGGCAAGTGTGTAACACTGAATTTGAAATCTAAAGTACTTGGATTAGGTGTGAAAACATCTGTGGCACTAATAAACCTTATACAATCTGGGCATCCAAAAAGACAAAATTTAAAACACTTCTATTCTTCACCAATGATCCATGCAATTTTACAAGCAACTGGCAAAATATACATGTTTTCAAACTGGATTAAGATATTCTCTTAATGTCACTTAATCTAGAAAGTATTTCTGAGACAAATGACTCAATTCTGAATTTCCTTGCCTGTATAGTTCAAGACAAAATTTTGTGTCAGTGATTTTCTGAAAACTTCAGTTTTCGCTCAGAAAAATGAAGATAACAGTACCTACGTCTCATGGGCTGTTTTGAGAATTAAATGAGAGACCGTATGTAAAGTGATTAATAAAATACCTGGGAAGTCATAAGATAAAGTACTATACAATGAGGGCTTATTGGAAATAAAATAAGGGCATCTTGATTTTATTACCAATCCCAGCAGCACACAAATAACCATTTCATTAGCTAAGATACACATAATACAGCCAAATATAAGTAGTAGCTTTATTGATCCTCTGCCTAGTGATCAGAAACAATCATATAGCATGCATCATATACAATGCACAATACTCCCGATTTTCCTAAACAGGAAATCAATGTCCATAATATGGCGGTTTCCATATACTGTTGCATTTATAATACTCTGTATGGGTATGAGTCATCCTATTTATGAAGTGATACTGAATCAACAGAATATAAGCTCCAAGAGGGAAGAGTTTAATTCTATTGTATACTATTGTGTGTCTAAAATCTGAATATTGAATGGATACAATAACAGAAATATACAGAACAACAGTGAAATTCAGATACTATTATTAAAAATAACTTGCCAAATAACGATGTTATTTTAGCAAACATACTTCCCATTTGTTCCAGTTATTTTCTCTCTTTTCAAAGTGTATGTTCTGAAATAATACCTACAACCTGGGACTTAAAAAAAAAATCACTTTACCTAATAACAAACCAAGCCAAAATCTTTAAATAAATTTATTTTGTTATGCCATCATTAGACAGACAATGTAAAAAGCAACCAAAAAGCATATAGTTTCACAGTCAGTACTAATGGGAGTAAGCTTGGAAATCCTGAGAAATGAAGCCTGAGGCCTCAACCCAAAAGATCTCCAATTTATTCAGCTAAAGAAACCCCACATTTTGGCCCAGAGGACTGTGTCCGGAAGAAACAGGTCCCTACAACTTCTTGGAGGCCTCGCTACTCCGAGAGAAAATAAGAAACACCCAGAACCCATTAATCCACACCCAAACTCCACCTCTCCCACTAGCAGAGGGCATAGGCCAACCCCTGCCCGCACCAGTCTCACTCACACCCTGAACTCTGGGACCAGGCCCTGCACCCGCCGGTCCAGAGGTGGCCTGATGATCTCAGGTGGCTGCCTCCCACCAGCAGTTCCGGCCTAGCCCCGCCCACCTTGGCCACCGCCTCCGGAAACGGCCGCGCTCGTTGCCACGGTGACGAGCAAGCGAGGCCGCTTCTCCTTCGCCGTGAGGCTGAGCTTCTTGGCGCCAAGCTGCCGCGAGCCTTGACAGCGTCCGACGTGATGACATCACAAGGGCGCAGCCAATGAAACGAGGCGCTGAGGAAGCTGGCTTGGGTTTGAATATTGTGGTTGAGTCTGAAGCGCCGGGAGACGGACATTTAAGTAAAGTGATTGCGGGAACCTCGCCTGGGCCTGAGGTGAGTGAGAGGCACGGGAAGGTAAAACTGGTCTCTGGGACACTCCTTTTGATGACCTGTCTCATTGGTAACGGAGGTCCTGCCGCTTCAGGTCTAGAAGACCAGGTGGGTTTCTTGACAGACACGGAAGCGTTGAGGTGTGGGGGATCCGGGTCCCTGGGGACAAAGTGAAAGGAAAAAGAGTTTCGAGAACCGCTAAGAGTATAGCTCTGCTTGATCGTAACCCTCGACTGCTCAGCTGGAAGGGCAGGGATCTCTTTCCTTAAATTCTGAGAGAAAGTCGTAAGTTTTAAAGGGTATCTTGGCCCCTTTCCCAGACCTTGGCAGAGAACTTTAACTGTCCAGCATCTTGCAGTGTGAACTTTTCTTCCGGACTCCAAATTCGGAGTGTTTTGTTTCATACGCACACATAAGCGTACCCCTGGGCTTACCTATCAAACGAGGAGCTTTTGTTCATCACCGCGTAAAACTTTTGTCTGACGCGCTTCAACTATTAGCTTTGCGCTGGTTAGTCGGGAATGCCTCCCGAGCCCCAGTTGTAGGTAGCATTCAAGATAACACCCGCTCTGACGGCCTAACGGGATTGCAGAGGATCGGATGAGATACGGAAGAGATACTGCTTGGCAAATTGTAAACACTGAGAATCCATCCCGTAGTCTGTTTTTGGTTTCTGCAGGATTTTTTTCTTCTTAGGAGCTCATTAGTCGCTTAGTTACAGAGAAGCCAAGACTTACCGCTGTTTACTATATGAGAAGAGATTATTTGACCAGAACGGACTAATTTTGTGATATAACATATAGTTTAACTATGGAATAATTAGGTAGAAATTTAGGCACGCTATAGATTTTAATTGGATCATTCCACCATATCCAGCCTCCTGTTTTGTTTTTGGAAGGTTTTTGTGAACTTTGGTACTAGAGAATGTGAGATCCAGTGAGTAGATAATGCTTCTTATTAAGTTCATATCATTTTGTAAGAACTATTTCAGTAAACAAAGATTATCTACAAAGCACAATCACAAAGAAAAAAACTTTAAAGATGATCTGCCTTTGACAGTAGTAATTAATCTCCTCTTCTATTATTTATTTATTTATTCATTTATTTGAGACAAAGTCTCACTCTGTGGCCCAGGCTGGAGGGCAGTAGCGTGATCGCAGCTCACTGCAACCTCCACTTCCTGGGTTCAAGCATGCCTCAGCCTCCCTAGTAGCAGGTATTACAGGCATTTTGCCACCATACTCGGCTAATTTTTGTATCTTTGGTAGAGACGAGTTTCACTATGTTGGACAGGCTGGTCTCGAACCCCTGAACTCAAGCCATTTGCCCGCTTCGGCCTCCTAAAGTGCAGGAATTACAGGCGTGAGGCATGGCACCTGGCCCTTCCTTTTCTATTATGGAAAAGTATTTACAAATACATAACATTTTTATATTAAAAGTACATCTTGTCTCATCATAGAAATACCCCAAATCAATTAAGGGACACAATAAAAGTGACTTTTTGCTGCCAACTGTGAAAACTAAGGAATAAAAAAAATAGCTCAGCTGTTAGTGCCGACTTTCCCTCCAGTTGAACTTTTTATCTTCCCTGCTGGTTGTTAAATTAGTGGGAGTAGTGCCTCCAAGACTGATATTATGTCAGGGAAAAATATGCATATTATTAAAACGGAAATAATACTAGAACCTACCTTACGTGATTATTATAGGATTGAATGCAATGGTGAATGTCAAATGTTTACCGTAATGCCTTACACATAAGAGTGTACGTACTCAAGTGATAATATTATCGTCTTCAATCCCATACATTTTTGTTGAATCTGAATCTAATTCAGGTTTGAATTTGTATTTAATAAACCATAACTGTCACTTTACTTATGTATCATTGTTTGGAAGCATTCTCTTCTGATTCCAGTAGAACCTAGTTGCTAAGAACATGGACTTTGGATTTGTACCCAGTAAGGAGTTTGTGTTTTATTCTTCTGGTGAGAAGTCATTGGAGACTTTAGAGCATGTGAATGCCATGTGATGCATAATATGATCTGAATGCTTTTGATGAAGGTATCAGTGAATACAATGAGTTAAATAAAATTTACTGTAGTACTTTCATAAAATTAGGGGTGAATCTTTAACTTAATTGGCTTATGTCTGACATTTGGTTCCCCACTTGTTACATCATCTTGGAAAAGTTACTTATCCTAAGGCTAAGTTTTTGTTTCTGTAAAGTGGAAATAATACTAGAACCTACCTTATGTGATTGTTATAGGATTGAATGCAATGATGAATGTCAAGTGTTTACCATAATGCCTTACACATAGAGTGTACGTACTCAAGTGATAAGCATTGTTGTTCATTATTAATAATTATCATCATATCAACCTAATCTAAGCAATGTTATATAAAAGCATACTTACTGAGAATGGCCACTGTGTGATATTTGACAAGTACAGAGAAATCATAATCAGCTTTATTTTAACATTCACTCAAGAGCTCCTGTGCCAGGCCCTGAGGTTTCTATCAAAAGTAAGCAAATATAAGAGAGTAGTACCAGAAGCTGACTTTTGGGGGAAATGGAGAGATTTTGATCAAAGGGTATACTTTAAGTTATAAGGTAAATAAGTCCATGGCATTTAATGTACAGCATGAATGGCGATAGATGTATTAATTGTAATCATTACATAGAGTATAAGAATATGAGATCATCATATTGTACATCTTAATTATATACAATCTTTGCCAATTAAATATTTTAAAATTTTTAAAATAAGCAATATATTTTTAACTTCTATAAGAAAATTTCTAAGGGTTATATATTTGAATCAGGGAGAGTAGTGATTAAGTACTTGGCCTTTAGATTCAGTCTGTCTGAGTACATATCTTATGTCATGTGCTTCCTCAGTTGTGTGACTTTAGCCAGTTAATTTCTCTGTACTACACTTTCTCTCTTAATAAAATAGGAGTGACAGTACAGTGTTTATGTCATAGGGTTGTTACGAAGATTTAATTAGAGTATGTCAATTGTTTAGCCCATTTCTATTTGTGGGATACCAGCTCAATAGAAAATATAACTTATTGTTACTAAATGAAATGTTGCGATTAAGGTAAATTCTAATAGTGGGTATTGTTGTTGTTTGTCTGTTTTGAAATAAAAATACCTAGACCTTGTTTAAAATTTAAACAGTACAGTAGGTATGAAATGGAAAATAAGCCTGTCTCTAACTCAAACCTTCACATTTCCCTTCCATGGGGAAAGTGATATTATCAATTTCTTGTGTACCCTTTGGGGAATGACCACACATACACATATATATCTTTGAAAAATACAAATGGTAACATGCTATAAGTCTAGTAAATCTGTATTAGTTTATTCATTCATTTATTCAACAAGTATATATTGGGTCCTAAACATTTGACAAGCAGTGTTCTAGGTGCTGAGGTGCAGATGAACTTCATGCTCTCAGTGCTTACATTCTAGAAGGAAAACAAGCAATAAATATGTAACCAGATAACATATACTTTCCAGTTAGTACTAAATTTAAGGAAGAAAAATAAACCTGGTAAGAGATTGGAGAGGCAAAGGCAGGGTGACACTTGCATAGATTCTTTAGGGAAAGCCTCTGTAAAGTGGTATTTGAACAGAGACCTGAATAATGAAGAGTTCAAGACCAGCCTGTCCAACATAGAGAAACCCCATCTCTACTAAAAATACAAAAAATTAGCTGGGCATAGTGGTGCATGCCTGTAATCCGAGCTACTTGGGAGGCTTAGGCAGGAGAATTGCTCGAACCCGGGATGTGAAGGTTGTGGTTAGCCAAGATCACGCCATTGTACTCCAGCCTGGGCAACATGAGTGAAACTCTGTCTAAAAAAAAAGAAAGACTGACCTGTTCACCTTTGTTTATTACCATGCAAGTATTGAGGAGAAATAGATTTTAATACCTTATTAAACATTGCAGAGGCATGAGCTGTTCTACATAAATGAATCTTCCAGAAAATTGAATATTAGCCTTGCTAAGTAATAAAGATTTTTAACCACACTCAATGATGAAAATAAAACATGATCTTCCCATTTCTTTAATTTTCTAAACAAGAAATTGGGAACATTTTTTCTTACCTTTTTCTTTTTGATGCCTCAGGGTTCTCATTGTGATTGCCTGTTACTGTCAACTGTTGTACTCTAATATGTTATTTCTCTTGGAGATACACATTTTCTGTTTCCTCCTCACTAAATGAGTAAATTGCTTTTTGGTTTTTGTGAGTACTTTTGATAGTTTATTAATTCATTCACTGGTATATTTGAAAATTTACTATATGCTAGACTCTCTACGAAAGACTAGGGATATAACGTAAAAGCCCCGTTAGCTGTCATTTCTTACCATTCTTGTGTACCCTTTTCTAATCATGCATAATAATCATAAAATTTAGGAGCTGGAGAAAGACCTTACGTATCGTATAATCTAACCCTTGCGTTTTATACATTACCAAGTGAAGACCCTTCCTTAGCCGCTTCATTCTTCTTTCTTGGTTACCCTACTCTCCCTAGACTAGACAAATATTTTTCTTCAGGTTGAGTATTATATAAAATGCTTGAGACCAGAAGTGTTTTTGAATTTTTGAGTTGTTTTTGTTTTTGTTTTTTGTTTCTTGTTTTGGAAATTTTTGCATTATACTTACTGGTTGAGCGTCTCTAACCTGAAAATCCAAAATGCTCTCAGGAACATTTCCTTTTGAGTGTCATGTTGGTGCTCAAAAAGTTTTGGATTTTGGATTTTGAGATTTGGAATGCTCAACCTGATTATAGTGAATAATGATGTCAGAAGCATTTGCCTTTCATGTTTTAGTTCAACCAATGAAATTCTACTGGTTTGCTCTTTTGATTCTGTTCAACAAATACTGCTTAGGAGTAGATATGGCAAAATTGATAGAGATTGTATTACTATCTTTGGAACAGTTGTCTGAAAAGAATTTGTGAATCCACACATTCTTGCACAGATAACAGTATTTAGGCTTTTCTTTTGCTGCTTCATATTAAACATTGTTAAGGAATTTACTCTCTGTGTGCCTTATTCAGAATCAACTAAATACTGACTTCTTTCAGTCAGCCATCCTAGAAAACAAAGAAGGCACCACATAATAATACAGGAACAATCTTATTAATTTCTGCAAATATAAGTATATTTGAACATAGATTAATTTTTACATTTGATGATTCCGTTAACCTTAGGCATTTTTATTAAGAAAATTATATTCACTTATTTGTTTTTAAAAGGTAGAGAAATACATGCTACTTTAAAAATTAACATCAATGTCTTTGTTAAAATATGCAGCTAGTTGTGAAACAAAGTTATATTTGATGTTATACTTAAACTCTGTTGACTAAAAGAGTCAAACTGTAAAATATATGAAGAGATTTATTCTGAACCAAATATGAGTGACCATGATCCATGACACAGCCCTCAGGAGGTTGTGAGAGCATGTGCCCAATGTGGTTAGGGTACAGCTTGGTTTTATATATTTTAGAGATGCATGAGACGTCAATTAAATACATTTAAGAAATACATTGGTTTGGTTCAGAAGGTGGGACAACTCAAAGTGGGGGCTTTCAGGCTATACGTAAATTTAAACATTTTCTGGTTGACGATTGAGTTTGTCTAAAGACCTGCGATTAATAGAAAGGAATGTTCAGGTTAAAGATAAAGGATTATGGAAACCAAGTTTTATTCTGCAGAAGCTCCCAGCAAACTTCAGAGAGAGGGCAGGTTGTAAAATGTTTCTCCTCAGAGCTAAATGGGTGCCTGGCTTTTAGTTGATCATCTACTGGATCTGCAAAGAAAGGAGGAAAGCAAAGAGGGAAGGGGATGCTCTGTAGAATGTGGATTCTTCCCACAAGAGACTTCGTAGGGCAATTTCAAGGTGTGGCGAGGAAATACATTTTGGGGGTTAAATATTTTTTCCTTGTCTCATAATGTTATGCCAGAGTCAGATTGAAAAGCAAGTCACAATATTCAGGGTCAAATAAAATGCATCTGATGAGAATCCATGGTTTGTAGGGCATGACTCCCCAGAACCTTTAGGTAGGAATTTAGGCAAAATAAAAAATCAGAGCTTAGTCCTCACTCTTTTAGGTAATTGTCCAAATTTCTCCCTGGCATGTTACCTAAATAATCCCCCCATTATAGTCTTATATAGCACTGTTAACATTTTCCCTATAATAGTACTTGTCACGGTTATACCTTTACATGTTTGTGTCAATATTTATTAATATCTGTTTTCCTCACTACTCTGTAAATAATAATAACAAACACTTGTAGTTCATACTCTGTACCAAGTATTGTTCTAAGTGCTGAATCTTTACAACTTTGTGAGGTGGGTACTGTTAGTCTTACTTCACAGGTGGGGAAACTGAGCCACAAGGAGGTTAAGTAACTTACCCACTATCACAGTCAGTAAGTTATAGAGCAGGGATTTTAACCTAGGCTGCCTGACTCCAGCATGTAATAGTTGTGGTGAATTAATTAATTAATTAATTAGGGAGGGATATCCTCCAGCCTTGAGATTCTAAGGTTTATTTTGAAATAATCACTTAGTATTTTATGTTTACTTTGTTAACCCTTTTATTTATGTATAGTTAATTTATCATTTAAAAATAGTATATCTGTTAAAATATTGTTGAATATTTCTTAAAGTTTTTAGAAATGTATGTAAGAGATAGTTTTTGGTATCACAAGGAATATGGGGCCTTTAATAGACAGGGGAGAGAAATGCTAACCATCCTCTAATAAACAGGGCAGCTCTAAACAAGGAAGAATTGTCCTACCCAAAGTGCTTGTCATGAGTCCATTGAAAAAAACTCAAAGATAAACTCAGTCTCTTTGGGTGGAAGAAGCAAGAGTGGGGCAGATAGGAAGAGAACTGATATTTATCAAATACGTTAATACTTACTTTTTTTAGCCTTTGCAACAATCCTATGAGGTAATATTATCTCTTTTATACAAATAGAAACCTGAGACTCATGGGGTTAAGTAATTTGTCCAAGGTCATAAAAGTGAGGTGTAGGTGCTTTGTGAGATTTTGCTAGACCGAAGCTCAGGGATGTAGAACAGAGTAATAATTCACCTGGGACCTGACTGTTAGAATCCAAATGACCATCCCTTCCTTTTTAGTGTTCTATTTTTGGCTGAAGACAAAGTCTTAAAAAGGCAAAGATATGTCTAGCATCTGCTGCTTTTAGATTCCTTTGGCCTTATTTGAATTCTGTCCAAAAGTATATGGTTAAGTGTTTTTGTGACACATTTTAGCTTTAATATTGCTGTTATTTCTCCCATTTAAAAAAATACAAACAAAACATCTTTTGAGTCTCCTCACCCCACCTGCTTTTCCTCTCACTCACACCATTTTTTTCCTTCCTTTGGAATAGCCCTTTCCATATCCCTTGTCTCTGAGTCTTCTCCCTTCAAGATTTTTTTCCCACCACTGCCCCAAAATTGCTTTTCTCAATGGCCTCTGTGTTACTAAATCTGATGGTTAATTCTCAGTGAGTACTTGCCCTATTAGCAGTATTTTGTTTTTAGGATGGAGTCTTGCTCTGTCGCCTAGGCTGGACTGCAGGGACACTGTCTTGGCTCACTGCAACCTCCGCCTCTTGGGTTCAAGCAATTCTCCTGCCTCAGCCTCCCTCCCGAGTAGCTGTGACTGCAGACGCATGCCACCATGCCAAGCTAGTTTTTTGTATTTTTAGTAGATATAGTGTTTCACCATATTGGCTGCTCTCGAACTGGTCTTGAACTCCTGACCTCATGATCCACCTGCCTCGGCCTCCCAAAGTGCTGGGATTACAGGTGTGAGCTACCGCACCTGGCCAGCAGTATTTAACATAATAGATCACTGTTTCATCCTTGATTTAGGATTTCCCAAAAGTTTTTAAAACTTAATACTGCATTAAGTTGGATAACAGCCTTTATTTTCTTATTTTCTTAGCTTCCACCTGCCCGGACATTTCCACCTAGATGTCTGTCAAAACTCTGAAACTTAAGCTATCCAAAACTGAACTCCTGATCTGACCCTGCTTCAGCCTCAGTTATTTCCATCTCAATTGGTGACTACTTTATTCTTGTGATACTGAAGCCAGAAACCCTGGAGTTATTCTTCAATCCTGTCTCTCTCTTTCACTTGACATCTACATAACAGTAAATTCTGTCACCCAGAATCTGACCACTTACCACCTCTTTTGCCACTACCCTATTCTGAAACAACAGTCATCTCTTGTCTACATTACCTCAATAGGCTAGTCTATTATATTATCTACATAGCAGTGAGGGTGATCAGATTATGTCACTTTTATGCTCAGAACGACTTCCAATGGTTATTTGTCTTACTTAGAGTACGAGCCAGAGTTCTTTTAATGTTCTCCATTTCTCATTTCATGTCTTAGTACACTCTCCTTTGCTCACTCCATTCTAGCCAACATATAAAGCACCACTCTGGCGTCTTTCTCTCTGTGGGGAAATGCTTCCTACAATGTCTGTATGACTAACTCCCTCACCTCCTTCAAGTCCTTACTCAAATGTTCTTTTGGGTGAGTTTATTCTTTTTTGTCTCTTTTAATTTATAAATGACAAAAAAAATTGTGTACGTTTATAGGGTACAATGTAGTGTTTTGATACATGTGTACATAGTGAAATGAGCATATCAGGCTAATTAACGTATCCATCACCTCACCTATCATTTCTTTGTTGCGAGAACATTTAAAATGTACTCCTAGCAATTAACCATGGTCACCTTGCTATGCAATAGATCACCAAAACTATTTCTTCTGTATAACTGAAACTTTGTATCCTTTGACCAACATTTCCCCTTTTCCCACCCACCCCACCCTCCTCAGTTTCTGGTAACCATTACTCTACTTCTCTGAGTTCAGATTTTGCGTATGAGATCATGTGATATTTGTCTTTTTGTGCCTGGATTATTTTACTTTGCATAACACCCTCCAGATTCATCCATGTTGTCACAACTGACAGAATTTTATTCTTTTTTAAGGCCGAATGGTATTCCATTGAGTGCATATGCCACATTTTTGTTTTGTTTTGTTTTTGAAAGAAAGAAAAAGAGAGGAAAGAAAGTGAGAGTGAAAGAAAGAAAAAAAAGAATGTACGAGAGAAAGAAACAGGAAGAGAAAGAGGGAGAGAGAACGGGATTCTTGTTCTATTGCCCAGGCTAGAATGCAGTCTAAAAATGGGTATTAAAAACCTCTTTTATGCCAATAATTGTGCTTAACAATGGAGACAAGAAGGAATAAGGGATGAAAATA
>CAUYLG010051868.1:0-32103 GCA_963573385.1 Cacajao melanocephalus | reverse complement strand
CAACTTGAATAGCCCTATACTTATATATAAACAAATTGCATTTGTAGTTCAAAATCTCCAAGAAAACTCTGTCAAAAGGAATACTAAATGGATATATAAACTATAGTATATATATATGTATATATATATATATATATATATATATATGGTGTGTGTGTGTATATATATATATATATATGGTGTATGTGTGTGTATATATATATGTATGTGGTGTATATATATATATGTGTGTGTGTATATATATATGTATATGGTGGTATATATCTATATACCATAGATATATATCATGCCTTTGCATCCTTATAGCTTATCTCCCACATATCAGTGAGAACATACAGTGTTTGGTTTTTCATTCTTGAGTTACTGCACTTAGAATAATAGTCTCCAATCTCATCCAGGTCGAAAATTCTGTTGATTTTTGTGGTTGAGTAGTATATATATATATATATATATATATATATATATATATATATTCCGTCAAAAGGAATAGCAAATGGATAAAGAAACTATGGTATATAGATATATATACACCATATACATATACACAGACACCATATATATATATATATATACCGTATATATATATACACCATAGTTTATATATCCATTTAGTATTCCTTTTGACAGAGTTTTCTTGGAGATTTTGAACTACAAATGCAATTTGTTTATATATAAGTATAGGGCTATTCAAGTTGCTGATTTCTTATTGCATGAGCTTTGGTAATTTGTGTCTTTCAATAAATATACTTGTCACATCTAAGTTGTTGAATTTCTTGGCATAAAATTATTATATGGCCCAGTATGGTTTACCTTTGTAGTTGTTCCAAGTCATTTGAAAAGTTCAGTTACATGGTTACTTGGTCCTTTCAGGTTTTCTTTTATAATTTATTAGATGGGTTCAAAGCACTGCTAGGGCTATTTATTCCTGTTGTAGCAAGGGAAAACTTCCCTTTCACCCTCTGAAGGTTTGCTGAAAATCAACTGACAAGAGACAGATTAATAGGAGAAAATGCATCAAATTATTTAACCATAATTTTATGTGACAGGAGAGCCTTCAGACTGAAGACCCAAGACATAGGAGAAGCTGTTCATTTTTCTCCATAGGTTCAACCAAGTATGAACAGCTATGTGGAAATATAATTGGACACAAAGGATATGATCCAATGCTTATAGACTGAGGAGACATCCCAGCAAGCCCTATCTATTTAGATTCCTCTTGGGGACTCTCTGTGAAGCATTCCTTTCTTCTGAGTATGGGGAAGGAGCCATTCTGAAATGGGGGTCCTATGGCTTACAATCCAACATGGTAGGCCAGATAATTTCTTTATGGCCAGCTTTTACACAAAAAGGTGGAAGGAAAGCTATAGTAATGCTTATTTTGAGGTTTTATGAATAGCTTTGGGAAAGGGGCTCTGGTTTCTCTGGTTTGCCTTGGGGAAGAACTATTCTAGTTTTTATGGCTAGCCTTGGGAGAATGGGGGACCAGAGACAGGAGAACAGGAAGAGGTCAGAGAGAAACTTTTGCTTCTGAGACTTCCTCTGATGCCTTCATTTGGACATATCATTTTCTGAGCCCCAACCTTCCCCACTACTGAATATTCTTCCAATCACTCACTAATTATGATTTTTTTCAGTCTGGCTAGTAGTCTGTTTGGAACAGACACTTTACCCTGTGAGTGTCAGACACTATTCCTTTTAATCCTTTCAAATGATTCTTTTCCCAGAGACTTTGATGGTCAGCACTCAGACCTAAGGGGGATCCTCTGAAGACCTCCAGCATTCTCTCACTGTATAGTTGTCTCACCTTTCTAGTACTCTGTCATGGAAATTCTAGAATATTGAGTCTCCCCTCAGACTCTGAGCTCTGTCTTCTCAACACAGGGAGTCTGACAGGCTCTGCATGGGATCACCCTTCCTGTACCACGGCCTAGAAACTATCTTAAAACTCTAACCTGGGAGAGTTACAGGCCACACCTCATTTGTTTACTGTCAGATTACTAACTTCTGCGGCCTGATGTCTTGTGTCTTCAAATCTATTGTTTCGTATATTCTGTCTATTGTGAAGCGGTTTTTTCATATAAGACCCTAAATCTAGTTTCTGCTACTGTACTATGACCAGAAGTGGAAGTCCCTCCAATTAATGTTTTAAAGTAATTTAAAATGCACTTACCTACTAAGAGAGTTATTTATAATATTGTGTTATTTATTGTATGAATAGTACTGATGGGTTTTGAATTTTGATAGATAAAACTGTTAGTCCAAACTGTACCATGTTGTAAGCTCCCTGTTATTTTGCAGACTTTGGTCAAAGTGAAATATTTCACGGAGGTGAAATATTTCAGGTCATGAGAAACATCCTGCCTAACTGTCTGACCACAAGGTGGACAAGGCCCAACTAAAGAAACATCCCAGGCGTGGTGGCTCACGCCTGTAATCCCAGCACTTTGGGAAGCCAAGGTGGATGGATCACGAGGTCAAGAGATCGAGAACTTCCTGGACAACAGGGTAAAACCCCGACTTTACTAAAAATATGAAAATTAGCTGGGCGTGGTGGTGCATGCCTGTGGTCCCAGCTACTAGGGAAGCTGAGGCAGGAGAATCACTTGAACCCAGGAGGCAGAGGTTACAGTGAGCAAAGATCGTGCCACTGTACTCCAGCCTGGTGACAGAGCAAGACTCCATTACAAAAAAAAAAAAAAAAAATCCCCATCATATCTTACTGGACAAAGGTCTAAGCAACAGCACATTGACATCCCGCTGGAACAAGGGCCAGAAACACCGCATCGTAGGAACATGTTATCTATATCCTGCTGAGCAGCAAACCACACTGATGAGACCCCTCCTGCCCAGACCTATAAGTATCTCCAGCCTGTAAGCAACAGTGAACCCTGGCATTAGGCTGGTCCCCTACTTCTGTAGGTTTCAGGCTGAACATAAAGCCTGCATTTGCTGTTAAGCTACCCTCCTTCTCTCTCTCTCTCTCTCTCTCTCTCTCTCTCTCTCTGTGTCTTTAACTCTCACCTTGCCTCCAAAACATAACAAAAATCAAATAAAAAGGGATTATTTTGAGCTTGAAACAGTACTGAGTATTACTTAGAGGTAACACTTTAAAAGTTAACAGCTTAAAGTCAGTTTTGCCAACTGAACAAATAACAAGATTAGAGACCATCATCAAATCTGTTCCTACTAAACTCGAAAACTTCATGCTTTTGAGAAGGGCAGAAACAGAGAGAGGGGTAGAAAATGTTGACGAAAGTCAAAACAAAGCATATTAGTATCTGAAGAAAAAGAAGAGGTGGTGGGAAGTGGGAAAGATGCCTAGAGAAGAAAGCAGCAGAGCACCCTGGCTACACAATTATATCTTCTGCCTTCAAGCTTTATTAGAAATCATCTCCATGCTGTTTCTGCCATAACCACAGGTTGTCAACACCACTGTTAGAACACCAGTTACAATAAGTTTGCATATATCACCTTTCAGAACTGTTTAATCTCCCTGTTATATCCAATCCATACTTCATTGCTGAATGTCTTTCTCTTCAGTACAACGTTGCATTATCTTTTTGGTCAGAGGAGAAAAATAAAAGAATTTGAAAAAACTAAAAACATATAAACCCATAACTTCATATAGAGATAAAGAGAGTCTAACAGATTGATTAGTTGACTTTCTGTACATATATTCTAGCCTTCTTTGTCACTATTTACAAGTACAATGTAATATTTTTGAAAATTCTTATAAAAATAATCCTTGTTTATTCTTTCTGATATGTCTTACATTATCAAGGATTGACATTTTTTAAAGTGGTATATCACTGTTTGTGTACCTGCTGAAAACCATTGTTGATATCTACTGAACCAATGAAAAATGCCAGCTCATCGTATTTTACAATGTTCCTTCCATCTAGAAAAATAAATTCATCTTAGAATTTAGAACAAGAAAACATCTATCTTTCTTATAAATGTGAAAGTTTATTTTCATTAGATGATGAATAATCCACCACGTTTAATGTTTTTTCCTTTGCTGCTGGAAACTCAGAACTGGCATAATACTTAATAGAGGAAAATACATAGAATTCATGCCTCCCCACCTGCTCCTCTTCTAGACATCATGAATCACACATGACAAGTTTTCCCAGCTGAATCTACTTACAATCAAGACCTTCCTCAGATAATATTCTGAGGATGTATCCACAACCAGTTGAGCAGAATTTACACATGACATGAAATGGCATTAACTATCCTAGACCATAGCTATATCTGCTATAATAATTTATTAAATTTTTATTAAAGTTTTAATTAAAAATTTATTTATTAAATTTTTCCTATGTCTATTTGATAAGGATATTGACATGTGTCTTTTAGTGTAAGTATAATCAAATTCTTTTTGCAAATTAAAGGATCTCACAGCTCTCACAACTGCCAAAAGGTTTAAATATACTTGGAAGTGTACATAAAGTAGTCCCTGAGGATAATTAGTATTTTTAAAAAAGCTAACTAATAGAAAATTAGAATAAAATAAGGTCTAAACTGTCTTTATAAGTAGTGAAAAAAATTAAATAATTAAACTTTTTTGACAGGTAAAACTGAAAATTGTGAAAATAATTACCTGTTAACATACACACACATATATTAGTCATAATTGCAGATGTGCAATTACAGTTTTTGAAGCAAAAAAGACTGGATCAAAAAAGCATGTCAGGAATAAGAGGTAGTATAATTTTCTAACAAAGTTGATTGTTAAAACTATACAGCCTAATTTGCAACTATACAAATAGGATAGAATAGGATCCAAGAACTGGTGCCAGTATACAAACTAGTATATGTACATAATTGAAAGTAGGTGGTTTAGAAACTTTTACAGCAACTGCTATATCTATTGCATTTTACAGAAATAACAGTCTAGGAGGGCAGCACAAGATGGCAGAATAGAAGCCTACACCATTCATTCCCCTATCCCCCACAGGAACACCAAATTTTAACAACTATCTGCACACAGAAAAGCACCATCACAGGAACCAAAAATAAGGTGAGCTATCACAATACCTGGTTTTACTTCACATCATGAAGGCATTTAAGAGGGTAGAAAAGACCCTCTTGAATCGCCAATGCCACCCCTCTCCCACCCACCAGCAGCAGCCCTGTAGCACAGAAAGACAGTCTGTGCACCTGGGGGAGGGAGAGCACAGTGAATGGCGGACTTACATGGAACTCAGTGCTGCTGTGTCACATCAGACGGCAACACCATGCTGGGTCCAGCCAGGACCTGGACAAGGAGGAAACATCTGAATCCATCCTAGCCAGAAGAAAGTTACCCCTTCCCAGTCATACGAACTTCAGTTTCTTGGTAAGCCTTGCCAACATAAGCCAACTTGTTATGGGGTCATAAATAAGCTCAAAAGGCAGTCTAGGACACAAGGACTGTAATTCCTAGGGAGCCCAGGGCCCACAGTGTACTACCTTGGTATTACCACTGGTTATTCAGGGCCCAAGGGCTTCTTAGTCAGCAGATGATAAATCTCACCAGGACTGGGTCCTTCCCTTCAAGACAGTGGGTCCCTTCTGGACCATGGTGTGTCTAGAAATGTCATCCAAAAGCTGGGGCCTAGATTGGAGGCCTCATGACTTTGTTCTGCGCCCTATCCTACTGTGGCTGGGCTGGTACCCAAGATGCAAGACCAAGTCATCTTTCTTCTTCATTCTCCTCTCATTAAGCAGAAGGAAGGAGTCATTTTTGTTGCTGCCAGCTGTACTGCCTGGGGTTGGAGGAGGGGTGGCTAAAGCACTTCCTTGGCCACCCTGGCTGCCACTCTAGTCCACTGGTTCTAAACCGAATTGATAAAGCAGAAGAATTAATGAGCATGAAGACTGGCTATTTGAAAGTACATTCAGAGGACATAATAAAGAAAAAAAAAGAATTAAAAACAAAAAAGCACACCTGCAAGATCTAGAAAATAGCCTCAAATAACCAAATCTAAGAGTTATTCAATGTAACAGGAAGGTAGAGAAAGAGATAGGGGTAGAAAGTTTATTAAAATGTATAATAACAGAGAACTTCCCAAACCTAGAGAAAAACATCAATAAGTAGAAGAAGGTTACAGGACACCAGGCAGACTTAACCCAAAGAAGACTGCCTCAAGACATTTGATAATAAAACTCCCAAAGGTTAAGGATAAAGAATAGCTCCTAAAAGCAGCAAGAGAAAAGATACAAACAGCACAAAATGGAGTGCCAATACGTGTGACAGGAGACTTTTCAGTGGAAACCTTAAGCCGAGAGAGTGGCATGACATATTTAAACTGTTGCAGGAAAATAACTTTTACCCTATAATAGTATATCCAGAGAAAATAATCTTTAACAATGAAGGAAATATAAAGACTTTCCCAAACAAAAGCTGAGGGGTTTCATCAACACCAAACCTATCCTACAAGAAATGCTGAAGAAAGTTCTTCATTCTGTAATAAAAGGATGTTAATGAACAAGAAGAAGTCATCTGAAGGTACAAAACTCATTGGTAAGAGTAAACACATAGAAAAACACAGATTATTATAACACTGTAATTATGGTATGCAAAGCACTCTTGTCGTAAGTAGAAAGACTAAATGATGAACCCATCAAAAATAATAACTACAACTTTTCAAGAAATAGTGCAATAAGATGGAAACAGAAATAAAAAGTTTAAAATTAGAGGAAAAGTTTAGTATTTTATTAGTTTTTCTTTTGTGTGTTTGCTTCTGTGATCAGTGTTAAGTGGTCATCAGTTTAAAATCATAAGTTTTAAGACAGTATTTGCAAGCCGTATGGTCGCCTCAAATCAAAAAGCATGCAACAGATAAGCAAAAAATAAAGACTTTAAATCACACAATCAGAGAAAATTACCTTCACTAAAAGGAAGGAAGGAAAGAAGAAAGAGAAGACCACAAAACAACCAGAAAACAAATCAACAAAATGGCAAGAATAACTCCCCACTCATCAATAATAACATTGAAGGTAAATGGACTAAACTCTCCAATGAAAAGACAGAGTGGCTGAATGGATGAAGTAACGAGACTCAAGAAACACACTTCACCTGTAAAGATACTCACAAATTAACAAAGGAATAGAAATAGATACTCCATGACAATGCAATACAAAAAGGACAAAAATAGCTATACTTATTTCAAACAAAATAGATTTCAAGACAAAAACTGTGAGACAAAGAAGGTCATTATATAATAAATGGGTCAATTAAGCAGGAAGATATAATAATTATAAATATATATGCACCCAACAATGGGGCACACAGATATATAAAGCAAATATTAGCACTAAAGACAGAGATAGACCTCAATACAATAACAGCTGGAGACTTCAAGACCCCACTTTCAGCACTGGACAGATCTTCCAGACAAAAAATCAATGAAGAACTATCAGACTTAATCTGCAGTATAGACCAAATGGACCTAATTGATATTAATAGAATGTACCATTCAACCACTGCAGAATATACATTCTTCTCAGCATATGGATCATTTTCAAGGACAGACTGTATGTTAGGTCACAAAACAAGTCTCAAAACATTCCAAAAAAATGAAATAATATCAAACACCTTCTCTAGCCACAAGGGAATAAAACCAGAAATCAATAACAAGAGGAATTTTGTAAACTATGCAAATACATGGAAATTAAACAATATGCTCCTGAATGACCAGTGGATCAAGGAAGAAATTAAGACTATTGAAAAGATTATTGAAATAAATAATAACAGAAATACCAAAAACCAAAACCTATGGCATACAGTGAAAGAAGTAATAAAAGAGAAATTTATAACTATTAGTGCCCACACAAAAAAGAAGAAAACATTCAAATAGGTAACCTAAAAATGCATCTTAAAGTACTAAAAATAGCAAGAACAAGCTGAAGTCACTATTTGTAAAAGAAAAGAAATAATAAAAACCAGAGCAGAAATAAATGAATTTGAAATGAAAAGCACAATATAAATGATCAATGAAACAAAAGCTTGGTGTTTTAAAAAGATCAAAATTGGCTGGGCATGGTGGATCACACCTGTAATCTCAGAACTTTGGGAGGCTGAGGTGGGCAGATCACCTGAGGTCAAGCAATCGAGACCAGCCTGGCCAACATGGTAAAGCCCCATCTCTACTAAAACTACAAAAATTAGCTGAGCATGGTGGTGGGCACCTGTAATCCCAGCTACTCAGGAGGCTGAGGTGGGAGAATCACTTGAACAGGAAAGACAGAGTTTGCAGTAAGCTGAGATCATGCCATTGCACTCCAGCCTTGGTGACAGAGCAAGACTCTATCTCAAAAAACTGAAAATATCACAATTGACAAACCATTATTCAGACTAAGAAAAAAAGGGAAAAGACCCATATAAATTAAATCAGAGATGAAAAAGAAGACATTACAACTGATACTACAGAAATTCAAAGTATCATTAGTGAATACTAAGGGCAACTATATGCCAATAAATTGGAAAATCTACGAGAAATGGATAAAATCCTAGAGACATACAACCTATCAAGATTGAATCACGAAGAAATCCAAAACCTGAACAGAAAAATAACGAGATTGAAGACAAAATAAAAAGTCTTCCAGTAAAGAAAAGCCCAAGATCTGATGGCTTCACTGTTGAACTCTGACAAACATTTAAAAGAAGAACTAATACCAATGCCAACTGTTCTGAAAAACAAAGGAGGAGAGAATGCTTCCAAACTAATTCTATGAGGCCACTCTTACCCTGATATCAAAACCAGATAAAAATGCATCAAAAAAAGAAAACTACAAGCCAAAATTTCTGATGAATAGTGATACAAAAGTCTTCAACAAAATGCTAGCAAACCAAATTCATCAAAAAATTAGAAAAATCATATATCATGACCAAGTGGGATTCATCCCAGGGATGTAAGGATGACTGAAGGTATGCAAATCAATCAATGTGATTCATCATATCAACAGAATGAAGGACAAAAACTACATGATCATTTCAATTAATACTGAAAAGCATTTGATAAAATTTAGCATCCCTTCATGATAAAAGCCCCCCCCAAAAAAAAACTAAGTATAAAAGAAACATACTTCAACATAATAAAAGACATATGAAAGACCCACAGCTATTACCATACTAAATGAGAAAAAACTGAAATTCTTTCCTTTAAAAATTGGAATATAACAAGAATGCTCACTTCTGACCACTATTATTCAGCATATTACTGGAAGTTCTAACTAAAGCAATCAGGCAAGAGAAGGAAAAAGTTAAATTATCCTTGTTTGCAGATATAATCTTATATTTGGAAAAATCTAAAGATTCCACACACACACCAAAAAAAAAAAACATTAGAACTGATAAATTCAGCATAGCTGCAGGATACAAAATCAATATACAAAAATCAGTAGAATTTCTATATGCCAAAGGTGAACAATGTAAAAAGGAGATAAAAATGTAATTCCATTTTCAATAGCCACAAGTAAAATTAAATACCTAGGAATTAAGTTAAGCTAAGAAGTGCAGGATCTCTACAATGAAAACCATGAAAGGTTGATGAAAGAAGTTGAAGAGGACACCAAAAAATGGAAAGGTATTCCATATTGGATCAGTAAAGTATTAAAATATCCATACTACCCAAAGCAATCTACAGATATAATGCAATTTCTATGAAAATACCACCAATACTCTTCACAATAGAAATAGAAACAGAAAAAACAATTCTAAAATTTATATGGAACCACAAAAGACCCAGAATGGCTATAGTGATCCCAAGCAAAAAGAACAAGACAGAAAGAATCACATTACCTGACCTCAAATTATACTACAGAGATACAGTAACCCCAAACAGCATGGTATTGGCATAAAAACAGACACATAGACAACCCAGAAACTAATAGAAAACCCAGAAACTAAGCTACACACCTAAGGTTAACTCATTTTTAACAAAGGTGCCAAGAACATACATTGGAAATAAGACACCCTTTTTAATAAATGCTGGGAAAACTGAATATTCATATGGGGAAGAATGGAATTATACCCGTATTTCTCACCATACACAAAATTAAAATGATCTAAAGACATTAATCCAAGACCTCAAGGTATGAAACTACTACAAGAAAACGTTGGGAAACTCTCCAGGACATTGGTCTGGGCAAAAATTTTTTGAGTAATAGCCCACAAGCACAGTCAACCAAATGAAAAATGAATCAGTGGGATCACATCAAATTAAAAAGCCTCTGTGCAATCCATAAAACCATCAACAAAGTGAAGAGACAAACTGCAGAATGGGAAAAAATATGTGCAAACTACTCCTCTGACAAGGGATCAATCACCAACATATATAAGGAGCTTTAACATCTCAATAGGAAAAAAATCTAGTAATTTGATTTAAAAATGGGCATAAGATTTGAATAGACATTTCTCAAAAGGAGACATACAAATGGCAAAGTGACATATTAAAAGGTTCTTGACATCATCGATCATCAGAGAAGTACAAATCAAAACTACAATGAGACATCATCTCACCCCAGTTAAAATGGCTTTTATCCAAAAGACAAGCAATAAAAAATGTTGGCAAGGATATGGAGAAAAGGGAACCCTCATATGCTGTTGGTGAGAATGTAAATTAGTACAACCACTATGAAGAACAGTTTGGAGGTTCCTCAAAAAAGTAAAAATAGAGCTACCATATGATCCAGCAATCCCACTGCTGGGTATATACCCAAAAAAAGAAAACCAGTATATTGAAGAAAAATCTGCATGCCAATGTTTGTTTTAGTATTGTTCGCAGTTGCCAAAATTTAGAAGCAACCTAAGTGTCCATCAACATATGAATGGAAAAAGAAAATGTGATGCTTATACACAATGGAGTACTATTCAGCCATAAAAAAAATGAATGAGATTCTGTCATTTGCAACAACATGGATGCAACTGGATATCACTATGTTAAGTGAAATAAGCCAGGCAAAGAAAAACAAACACATGTTCTCACTTATTTTGGGGATCTAAAAACAAAACAATTGAACTCATGGACATAAAGAGTAGAAGGATGGTTACCAGAGGCAGAGAAGAGTAGTGAGGAATGGATGGGGGGAGCTGGGGATGGCTAAAGGTTAAAAATAATAGTTAGAATGAATAAGACCTAGTATTTGATAACACAACAGCGTGACTGTAGTCAATAATAATCGTATATTTTAAGATAACAAAAAGAGTATAATTGGATTGTTTGTAATACAAAGGATAAATGCATGAGGGAATGGAGATCCAATTTTCCATGATGCGATTACTATGTATTGCATGCCTGTATCAAAATATCTCATGTACTCCATAAATACATACAACTACTATGTACCCGCAAAAAATAAATATTACAAATTTTAAAAATATGTATAAAATGGTTTAAGTAAAAACAACAACAACAACAACAAAACCTGGTCCTTTACCACTAAATTTTTGAGAAACACTAACATTCCTTTAGATGTGCAAAGGAAGATCATAACAAAAGTCATATATTTGCAGAAACATTTAAAGAATGTCCTGACTTTGTGAAAATTATCAAAACGTTCCTTGTCTAAGATGTCTTATTTATAATACAGCAATCATAATGGAACCTACCTCATATGATTTCTATGGCTATGGAATAAAATAATCCAGGCCTGTTGTCTCCTGGACATATGGCCACCAAGAAGAAACAATACATTTCCCTGCCATCCTTGAAACTAGATATGGCCAAGTGACTGAGCACTCACAATGGTATATGAGCAAAACTGGTATGTGTAACTTCCAGTTTTGACCCTTACAGGGAATAAAACTAAGACTCTAAGAACCCTCACATAAGAGAGTGAGGGTTCTTGAATTGTACCCATGAGGCAAACACTAGGAAAGCAAAGCAGCAGCATGGAAGGGGCCTAGGCCTTGGAACTGTGCAGAGACGAGCCATTCTAGCAGCTTAGGCTTTTAACATAAAAAATAAACTTCTAGCTTATCTAGACTCGTGTAATTGTGATCTTTTGCCACACTCAGCCAAATCAATATTCCAACTGAAACTGCATAGAAAGCACTTGGAACAATACTTTGCATAGTGTATGCATTAAATAATTGATAACTACTATTATCTATTATTGTTGATTTGGCATTCAAAACTTTCACTTTAAAAGCATTATCTTTGATAATCGATGGTATTCTTCTTGGAATGATAACTAGTATAATTCTGTTAGACCACTGTTTGTTAATAATTTTGAGAATGGCTCTTATGGTTCTCCAGGACCACTTTTTTAAAATTTATAAAATCCCATGTCTTTTATATGATTACTATTTTTATTCAGAAATGATTTGCATTTTACTAATCAATATATCCACATTGAGCATGCTGATTAGAAAAGCATGTGAATAGAAACGGTGTTGACACTATGGGGTAGTATCAGAACAGACTTCTGACTGAAGGTATACTTGAGTGAGTATAGATTTTATAATTAGTAAGTTCATTAAAGAATGGTTCATATAACCACATTTTTTACTAACAGATAACCTTCTATAAAAACATTCTTCTAATCAATTATTTGGTCATTCTTAGACACAGTTTGAGAAGAACATGATAAATTTTTTATTCTATTGTTTTATCGGTTTTCAAAATTCTATTTAACAACATGTTCAAGCAAGCTGAAGAGTCTTGTATCTCTGGCTTCTAACTTTACCTAGAATTCTCGTAACATAAAACTTGTTTTAATAAGAATTAACCACCAGAGAAGATATGATATTTTCAGAACTGATAGGGACACATGTCTTTCTTGAGCAGGTCTTTCTTGGTAAAAAAAAAATAATACAGACAGGCTTTCAGCTCAAATTTTTTTAAAAAAATTCCCATCATAGTGACTCTTTACAATTCCTGATTATTTTTCTCTATGTTGAAAGAATCTAATTTATTCCTATAGTTCTGATGACATCTGTTTCACAGTAGCAGTTCCGCTCTCTCTCAAAAATGCCTTTATGAGAGGTGGTATTTGAGCCTGGTGGCAACAACTCAACAGTCATTATAGTCCTGTAAAAATTTAAGTTAGCTCATATTTCTCTGTTCACATCCCTCCAATGACTTCCTGTGCCATTCAAGGGAGAAGCAAAAATTATGAGAGACCTAGAAGGCCCCCACCTCTTTGTCCTCATCCCCTCTGCTCTGTAAATAGGAGCCTCTGCTGTTACTAAGTCACACCACACACACTTCTGCCTCTGAGCCTTTGCATTGGTTGTTCAGTCTTTCTCGAATATTGTTTCCTTCCAAGCTACATGAATTATTCTCTCCCTTCTTTGGGTGTCTTGTCACATCTTACCATCTCAGTGATAACTTTCCTGACCATCATCATCCAAATTGCAATCTTTCACTCACCCTCACCTGTATTCCTCTTACCCCAGCCTACTTGATTTTTTTTTTTTTTTTTGGTCACACTTATTATCAACTCGTACAAGAAATCTTACTTGCCTATCATTTATTTTTGGTCTCTCTCTACTTGGAAGTGTGCTACTATGGAGCCAGGAACTTGCAGGTTTTGTCACCTGCTGTATCCCCAGCACCTGGACCAACACTTGACACATCAAAGATGTTTTATCAGGCTGATTGACTGGATGCATAACTAAATTGTTCCCACTCCTCATGAAACTAGCAGCAGCATGACTTTGGCAACCCTATTTGGTTTCTGCATTAAAATAATTAGATATATGACATGATGCCACATAATTAACTCAAAAACAAGACACCATAGGAAATGTGAGGGGCTAAATATAAGATAAAAACAGTAGCCCAACTGTAATGTTTGCTTATCTGTCTTTGATTTCAGTTTTATACAGAATTTTACAAATAGAAGTTTATTTAATTTTTCTTACCACCTAGATTATGACAGGAAAATAAATGCAAAATAGCCCCAAACAAACAACAAACTCCCATCTAAACAAGGAGTACTTTAGGAAGATTAATTATTGTTAAAACAAATTAGAATTACTCATCATGTCTCTGACACTCCTGCTTTGGGTAACCTCAATATTGAAAACAAAGTCTCAGAGTTGAAAGCCCCCAAAAAACATGTCAGCTCTGAGGTTACAGAAAGCTGCTTAGTAAGAAACAGACATTTTTCTCTGTAAATGTGTTCCTCAAAGTGATTACTGTAGAATCATGAGATATTAATAGATGGCAACAAAGAAAGGGTTCTGGTGTCAAGTGTAGGTTTAAACGAGATTTGTCACTTTAAACCTTCTTAAAGTCTTATAATATATCTTGTAAGAGAATATAAATTTGCCAGCAGAGAAGTGCCATAGGCAGCATTTCCCAATCCATTTTTGACAATGAGCATTACCACGACCACCACCCACCATTTTTTTCCAGAGTATCTATGGCCAATATACATTGGAAAACCAAGGACTCTCAAACTTGAGCCCATAGACTAAGAATTATAGGTGAAATTCCAGAACTGATTTAGTAAACTTTGGTTGGTTGGGTTTCTTTTTTCTCCTGGAAACCTTAGTTCTTGGAGTGCAATGGCTGCATAGACGCAAAGGAAGAAAAAGGGAAAGCTATATAAAGAAACATAATAGCTGTTGACAAGACAACAGAATGCCTGGCAAGCACAGTAAAATTATCTTGTTTACTTTCTTTAAGGGCAAGGTAAATCCAATGCAATGCACTTCAAAGGTTCAGTAGAACATCATAGCTTGAAGACAAAACATAAATTGTTTATAACATAAAGGTTGCATTACATTTAGAATATGTTATGTAAAATGGTATAGTAGTTTCCTAGGGTTTCTACAACAAAAGTGCTGCAAACTGGGTAGCTTAAGACAACAAAAATTTATTCTCTCACAGTTCTAGTAGCTAGAAGTCAAAAACCAAGGCATCAGCAAGGTTCGTTCCTTCCGGAGCCTCTGAGAGAAAATCTTTTTCATGCTTCTATCCTAGCTTCTGACAACTGCTAGCAATCTTTGGCATTCCTTGACCTGTACATGCATCACTCCAATCTGTCTCTTTCTTCACATGTCACTCTCCTCTGTGTCCAAATTTCCCTTTTCCTACTCACCATTGAATTAGCACTCACTCTAATACAGTATGACCTCATTTTAATTTGAACACATCTGCAAATACCTCATTTCCAAATAAGTCACAAGTTCTGGGTAGACATGAACTTTGGAGGAACACTATTTAACTCAGTACAGAGGTAAAGTGTAAGCCACATATTTTAAAATTATTTCCACCAAAATGATTATCCTTTAAGTTTTTTAGATAAAGAAGGAACAATATAAAAGCAAGTAAATGCAATTTTTTTTTTTAGACTCTCACTGTGTTGCCAAGGCTGGAATGCAGTGGCATGATCTCAGCTCACTGCAACCTCAAGCAATTCTCCCGCATCAGCCTTCTGAGTAGCTGAGATTACAGGTGCCTGCCACCAGACCCAGCTAAATTTTGTATTTTTAATAGAGACAGGGTTTTGGCATGTAGGCCAGGCTACACGAACTTAGGTAATTCACTACCCTTGTCCTCCCAAAGTGCTGGGATTACAGGCATGAGCCACTGCACCCATCCAGAAAGCTTATTTTTTCAAAATGTTTTAGTAAAAGAAGGTATTTGTAACAGTGTGAAAAATTATCCCTGAAATTGTTTTAAATGTTGTGATTCCCTTTAAAATATTCCCAAAGGAGACATGTGTGTTAGCTAACACTCGGCAAAAGACAGATAAAAGAAAAGCTAATCTTGAAAGTAAAACATTGTTCTATCTCTATGGGTGCTCCTTTGAAAAACACTGCATTTTATATTCTATGCAACCTCAGAGACTGGCACCCATATACAAGAAAACAAAATCTGAGTTTGTCTCATCCACAGTAACAGGGAAAATGCATGTGTCGTGATCTTCACTAGCTCCTCCAACATTTCATTAAGTGATATGACTACTGATGTTTTCACATCTCTTCATTTATCTTTCCCTAAGTTATTATTAATTCTACTACTAAATGAAGGGTAAAAAATATGGGAAGACTTAAATGTTGAGTTAATCCATAAACCCATTTGCTTTAGCAAAGGATAAAGCTGAGTGGTAGGTGCATTTAATGATTCTCATGAGGCTACTATGATGGCCCTTCAGACTCAATCATTTGCCTCAATCTACACCAAAAAAAAACTTCCTCATTTCTCAGAGAATCTTTAAAAAAATTAAGTGAAATCCACTGGAAGGGAACTAAATCAAAAGGAAGTATCTGTAATTGGTAATAAAAGAAGGATCACCATATGATGAGCCAGAGAGTTGGTCTCATTTGAATTAGACTTTGACTCCTTATTAAGATGGAATTGTGAGTACAGGTATAAACACTCATTCCCTCTCCTTCAGATCCAAAGCAATGAAACACGCACACACATACATATACACACACATATTTATATATTTACGTTATATTATATATAATATTTAAAAAGGCAAAACTGAACTAAGAAACAACATCGACATTCTATAACCTAAATGCAAAACAGTAGTATAACTAGGCTCTTGAAATGGAAATAAGAAATTTCAAAATAGGGTGAGGGAGGAGAATAACAGGAACTCAAAGTGCTCCATCTGTGTCAAGAGATAGGGGCCAGACTCAAGTTCTGGGTAATAAAACCAGGACATAAAACCAGAGGTTGGGTTTAGTTTTCCTGATTTATGAGAGGAGCCTTGACAAAAAATGGTAACTATTGCCCAGGGCTGAGACCATGTCAAGCTGCAGTCAGGGCTGTAAGTGGAGCCAAGATTCCTTTTCATTCTGGATCCCGTTATTCTCTGACTGAGCCACAAGACTTGTAAAATATTAATACCTCTGCCAGATTGGAGACCCAGAATGCCAGAGCATGGCCCAGTTCTGAACAGAGAGGAGCTGGATGCAGATAATGGCAAAACTAGCAGGCAAGATATAGAACTTCCAGGAGAAAAGAAATACAAAACAACAGCAACAAAAACTGCAACTAAAAATCTCTTACTCAAAAGGAATTAGCAAATAAAAATTTCATTTCATATGAGGAAAATGCCACAAAATACAACTGACATTCTAAACAATTGAGAGAGTTCATTTTAAAGAAATGGAATAAAAATCTGAAAATTATGTACAAATAACTATGTTTACCGTACTTGTAGAAATCCAAATAATACAATTCAAGTATAAGAGACTTTGAATTATTATAAACTGAGAACATATGGTTATGATGAAGATGAAGTTAAAAATGCTAGAAAAAAATTACAGTAACTAAAATTACAACTGAAAAAGAGACTAATCCTGAGCTGAATAGAGCTAAAGAAAAAATTACTCAACTGGAAGATTATATCAGAAAAACAAGTAAATGACAGCTATGCAAGAGAATTTTAGGTAACATGCAGAACAGTTTGAGAGGCTTCCTATTTTATTCAGGATAGGATGGTCAACATTGCAGTAACAAACATTCCCAAATATCAGTAGGTTAATACAAGTTTATTTACCGCTCATTCATGGCCCCCTTTCATAATTGCTAAAGCAGAAGAAAAGAGAGACTAGAGAGTTGTGCAGGGGCTTTTCTTTGCTTCAACTTGGCAATAATACACATCATTTCTCTCATTTTATTGTCCTTAATTAGTTACACAGCTCTGCTTAACTGCAAGGGGCTAAGAGGTATAGTCACACATATGTCCTTAAAGGAATAACTATTCCAATATTGATGAGCACTACTAATGTCACTCTGCTCCCACACATTGCCAATAGGAGTTCCAGAAGTAGCAAGGTGAGAGAATGGTAAAAAAAAAAAAAAAAAAAAAAAAAAAAAAAAAAATTTAAAAAAGAATCATAATGATGCCTGAGGATTTTTAAGAATTAAAGTAAAATGTGGCAGGGCGCAGTGGCTCATGCCTGTAATTCCAGCACTGTGAGAGGCTGAAGCGAGCAGATCATGAGGTCAGGAGTTTGAAACCAGTCTGGCCAACATGGTGAAACCTTACCTCTACTAAAAATACAAAAATTAGCTGGGTATGGTGGCACACGCCTGTAATCCCAGATACTTGGGGAGGAGACTGAGGCAGGAGAATCATTTAAACCCAGGAGATTGAGGTCGCAGTGAGCTCAGATCACACCACTGCACTCACTGAGCCTGGGCAACAGAGCAAGTCTCTATCCCCTGACCCCCCCCAAAAAAAAAAAAAAAAAAGTAAAAGAAAGAAAAACGTATCATTGGACAGAAAACAAAAACTGGAAAAAAGCCAGATAAAAAGGAAATTCATATTCATATTAGATACATCATAATAAAACTAGAATGCATTAAGGATAAAGATAAAACTTTAAAACCTTCCTAAGACAAAAATCAATTATCTATTGGCAACTGATGCTTAAACTGGCAGCATATATCTCATCAACTACAATAGCAGCCAGAATATTAAAAAATGCTCAGAAGTAACTAGCAGTCTAAAATTTTATGCCCAGCTAAACTAACTTTCATCAGTGATGATAAGACAAAGAATCTTTCATACATAAACCTAAGGAGTGTTCACTGCCAACAGATATTCCCTGTAAGAATTCTTCAGAAGAAAAAAAAACATGGAAAGAAGAAATGAAATGTATAAAACAGTGACAAAAGTAATTATCAAATCTACTGGAAATTCTTACTAGACACTGAGTGTAAAAAACTAATTCAGAGGGCTTTAAAAATATATATAGAAGACAAATTTCAGACATTAATAAGATAGTAGGAGAAAAGAAGTAAGGCTGGATTGCAGCAGAATTCCTCATGTTGTTCTGGAGGAAGACAGAAATGTTAAATAAGTTTAGACTTTCCTAGAACAAAATATCAAATTAAGTATGCATACTGAGTTAAAGGCTTTCATGTATTAATATCCCCCAAATCCTATTTTTGAGTCTCTATAACAACAACGACAAACCAAAAACAAATGGAGCCACTGTAATAGTTTCCCTTTTGTTTAAGCAATATCAAGTGTGTAAGGACTGGTTTGGCTGACTGATAAGTGTTCAATTCCAGGTGCTAAAAAATGAAAAATAAGTACAGCTCTACTCTCAGAATAATCTTTGCAAAGTTAACATCACTAGGTGGTCTGTAGAGTAATGAAAATAGTACATTGAGTTCAAAGGAAGGAGATAGCATTCGGTCATGGAAATCAAGTAATGTAGGTGGTCTCTGAGAATGGAAGAGTAAGAAGCCACATAGCAGGAGGCAGGGTAGGGGAAAGGGAGTCGTTACACAAGAAAAAAGCTGTTAGTAGTCAAGGCAGTGCGTTAGGCAGACAAAGGTGGGACAAAGAAAGCAGTCTACTTTAGGCATAGGCCAATTAAGGGGTGCATTTCCTGTAGATAATCTAAAATCATTCACAAGGCTGATGATATGTTGGTTGGCTTTTTATAATCACCACATACCCATCAAATTTCAATGACAAGACATCCTAAAAATATTTTATTGGTCTAATGTCTAGACAACTATATAGTTATTATTGAGTTTAATACTATATATAAGTTCCAAATTGGCAATTACGCATCCTTTCCTAAACATGGTATTCTGCATAGAAGTTTGGAGAACACCAACATACAACTAACTTCCACTTATCTCTAACAGATAAGACCTAATCTCTAATAGATAGATAAGAATTAAACTATACATACTCACATACTCTTTACAAGTGTAATTTTTTTTTTTTTTTTTTTTTTGAGATGGCATCTCCCTCTGTTGCCCAGGCTGAGTGCTGTGGTGCAATCTCAGCTCACCACAACCTCTGCCTCCCGGGTTCAAGTGGTTCTCCTGCCTCAGCCTCCCAAGTACCTGGGATTACAGGTGTGCACCACTATGTGCAGCTAATTTTTTTGTATTTTTAGAAGAGAAGGGTTTTGCTATGTTGGCCAGGCCTCAAACACCTGACCTCCTTATACAACTAACTTGACTTCTAACATACAACTAAGTTCCACTTATCTCTAATAAGTGACTTATCTCTAATAATAAGTCACTTATTAGAGATAAGTGGAAGTTTGACTTATTAGAGATAAGTGGCAGTTTGACTTATTAGAGGTAAGTGGAAGTTTGACTTATTAAAGATAAGTGGAAGTTAGTTGTATGTTGGAGTGACTCATTAGAGATAAGTAGAAGTTTGACTTATTAGAGATAAGTGGAAGTTAGTTGTATGTTGGCTGTTCTCCAAATTTCTATGCTTTATCCACACACCTCAGCCACCCAAAGTGCTGGGACCACAGGCATCAGCCACCCTGTCCAACCAACAACTGTAAGTTTTATAATAGTTCAGAATCATTTGAGTTTGCTTTAGCTGCAATTTGTGTCTCTAACACATGTAGTGCTGTTTCAAAATTAGCAATGGTAGTGCAATTTTTGTAAAGAAGAATCAGAACTTAATTTACCTTAATTCTGTAATCCTATGAGCCTACATGGAATTTTATTTATGTTTAAATTAATGAAATGGTACATGTAACATTTTCAGTTGCTTACTATGAATTTTATTGCATTTGTATAACAATTTTAAATATTTGAATTAAACCTTAAAATTAAAGTGAACTCTAATTTCATTGTTGTTTTGAACCTAAAGAACAAATCAAAAAGTAATATTACTTATATTACCCTATTACTAAAAAGTAATCTTGTTATATAGAGGAGAGGATATTTTAAAAAATCTGCTCTGAGTATCAAATATACCAGGTGCTCAAGCTAGAAATGTAGGAGGTCATATCTGTGTGTGACACAGCAAGTCATATTTACTTCAAAAGTTGTAAAAGCCAAAGCTTTGTAATTCAAACTTGTATTTCATAATGTATCTATCTAAAATAAAAAATAATTTGAATAAGTGAAAAATATATTTATTCTTGCTGTAATTTTAATAAATTTACCCTATTTTCCCAAAATAGTGAATAAATGGAGTTATAATGAAAACTCTTTATGAGATTTCTCAAGATTCCTCTGTGATTGTAATCAAATAGAAAGTTATATAAAGGCAGAAGTACTAAGCCTCTTTAGAAAAAGATGACCACTGGTGTGCCCTTCAATCTTTCCTCTACCTTTTCTTTTCCTGTTTCTACCGCTTCATCTTAATTGGAGCTCACATTACACTACTGTCATAATTCACTACCTGGTTTCTTTTCTTCTATCTCTTCACTTATTGCACCCACCCACAATATTGGTGTTTTCTCACACACACGAGAGTCTGTCTACAGCCTACAGAACCAGGCCTCCATGAGTTGATCACAAAAACGTTTTATTGCCAGCCAAACTACAATGGCTCTGAAACCTGTTTTTCACCCACAGTGGATGCCTGACTATAGACCAGAAGAGACATACCTTCTCCTACTTTTAGGCTTTGAGCTCTCGCAGCTCATTCGAACCACAGTGCCCTTCCCCTTTCTTTCTTGTGTTTAAATCTGACGTGTTCCTGAAGCACCTAACCATGCATTTCTTTATAAAGCCTTCCTAGTTTATCTAGCAATAATTAATTTTCCTCCCGTTCATTCCCACAGTCTGTTACCTACTGAGTAAATGCATTTGTGCTAAGTGGCCTCTTTGAGCCTCAGATTCCTAAACTATAAAATGAACATAACAATGATACTAATCTCAGAATCATGAGGGTAAAATGAGATAAGGCAGTGCTTTTCAAACTATACAGCATTAATGTTTCACTTCTTTTACCTTGTAATTCTGATTTGCACAAAAGTTAATGCCTATCTCCCCCAAGGTACAGACCCACCTACCTTATATCCCTTTTTCCCTAGCATTTACTCCTTCACCAGGACGTGTGTATGGCCAATGAAAAGAAATCAATTTTCTAATGAGAAATAAAATGTAGTTCATTAGACTACCAGGTTCTTAAAATCTAATTACACAATATAGCCCTAATAAATTAAAAATCACTGTTCTTAAATTTATGGAATTTTATCTTACCACTTTCCTTTTTTTCTCTCTCTGTGAACCACAAGTTTTAGAAGCACAAAGGCCAAGATTAGGAAGCAGCTTCCTAAAATAATAAAAAAATAAATATGAGGCTGCCAATCAAAATATCCCCAACTTTACCCATGGGAATTATCTATGAAATACTACTAATCTTTTAGTCTTTCCAAACTTTAGTTTTAAACTACTATTGCTGCTTTATATTGGATTCCCTCTTGAGCTCTATAAATGCCCAGTACAGATTGAAGATAAAGTTTGTTTATAATACCAATCATTGATTATCATGGAAATGGAAAGTTCAGTCTAAAAAGAAAAATACCCATCCTCAAAATGAAAATTCAGTCCAGAGTCTGAAATTAATTAATCTCAATGTGCAACTGTGATAGTAAGTAGAAGCATGTGGCACAGTGTGAAGGCTTCTCCTCCTTGTTGAAGTTAAACAAACAAGCATTCAAATTTATACACAACCCCTAACATGAGATGTGGCCTTGAGCAAGCTGCTTAATTTCTCTAAATCCCAAATCCCAATTCCTCTTTAACAAACAGAACAATCAACATCTCTAAAATGGAGTAATCACTAAGGAAAGTAAGGTAATTGAAACACTTAGAACCATGTCTAACCCAGATATGTTCCATACATAATTAACATTATCATTGATAATAATTCTGAATTCTGTTGAAAAGTAATTCTTTTTATTGTGGGTTTGTGTATTTTTTCCAAAATAACTGTTATTTTACTTTGAGTTAATTCTTCTTTTACTTTTTCAATTTAAGAATGATATTCAAACAGAAACTTTCATAATATATGTATCATGTAACCTTTAGCTACAGCAAGAAAGAGAATGTTACATAGCAGACGCCCCTACTTTGCCCCACTTTCATTACTATCCCAGGCATAATCACTACCCTAATGTTTTAGAACACATACTAGTTTTGCCTGTTTTTGAACTTTACATAAATAGAATCATACTGTATGTACTTTTTGTGTCTGGCTTCTTTTATTTAACATTTTGTTTCTGAGATTCATTCATATTATGTATAAATGGATAACTTTTAATGTGATGTTTTCAGTTATATACTTATAAAACTAAAATGTTAAATCATATTTCTTTGATACATAGTTATTAATTCTGTATTATTTAGCCTGACCTAGTTGGTTAACATGCAACAAACATAGTCCATCAAATGTTATATTTGTACTAGCATTCTTTGACTTTCACACAAAATAATATTTAAAAAATAATTTGTGCCATTTCTTGCTGCTTTTAATATTCAGTACCCTGTACACTGGGAACATCTAAAGGAAGACAAAAACTCATGAAACAGAAGAACACCACAAAGAACTCCATATGAACAGTAATTACCGTTCAAGTACATCCAAACTGTCACGAACAATAAGACCTTTGGGTTTTGTTCTGCCAGGCATAGCAAGTACCTCCAATGTCACCAGTTTCCAAATTTGACTCTGACATGGGACAGAGGAGACTGGTGACAGATGGGCAAAATTTAGCATGTGGCTTGGACAGTCTTTGGGACAGAAGTCTTGTTATCTCTAACTTGCTGCCAAGTCCTGCATGTTACTTTATAACAGACACCACTGGGAAACTCTGTAGCTTCAGCCAAAAACACAGACTTAAGAGAACCAGATTTCTTCACTGTTCGTATTTGTAACATCTCACTCACATTGGGCTCCTCTGTAATAATGAAATAGTCACCAGTGTGAACCTGAATGTGAAAAAAAAAAGCATTTTGATACAACAGACTGATTTTTTTTTAACTTAGGACAGTAGCTTATTAGACATGAAATTTGCCATTTCCAAATCACTTCTTCTTTGATCTAGTGAGGTATTTCAAATTCATTGGTCTTCAGGCCAAATCTTGCTCCAAACAACTTATTATAATCAGTTTTAAAGAACAATACAAACCCTTAAGGTCTAATGTGTAAAAATATGTTCTCTAATTGTTATTTATCAATGTATCTTACCTAAATGTAAACAGAAAGCAACTTTTTATAAATGGTGGGTTACTATAGACCAAGTCACATGTAATTAATAATTAATAATCCATGAATAAATTAACCTTACTGCTGCAGCCCTGGGGCCCTTCCAATTCTTTCAGAGCAAGTAGATATGCTATAAAATGCTTCCTGGTTGGTAAATACAAACACAGAGATTTTAAGATTAGCATTTTGGGTTATTTATCCTCTATCTTCTACCAGTTTGTCTACATGAGAGTTGTCTATGTAGTTAGAAGTGTTTCCTAAATGCTGGTTGAGAAAATGCTTTTAGAAAAACCTAATAAATGGACTAGCAAAATGTTTTAGCTAGTAATTTTATTAATATTTACAATAATGCTAGAATATATTTTCATTTTATGATAAAGCCTTTTATGCATTTAATAATTGACCTTCCACTACTTTAGAGAACAGTTGATCCACTTAAGACAAGACAATCTACTCATTAGCTCATCTTTATACTCTTCCTAACTTTCAAATATTCTCCTCCCTCCAAATTCTACTTATTTTGTCACATGTTCAGCTGCAAATAGCATACAATATTATTACAGTGCTTTAAACAAATAATGAAAGTTCAGAGGCAGGCAGTTGAATTCATAGATTCAACTACTAAATGAAGACAACAGGGATACAGGCACTTTCTATGTTTATGCCCTGCTTTTCTAGCCATGTGAACCAGTTACGGTCAACGACATCTAAACAGATGTCAGTCATGATGAGCTTTGTTTTTAACCTGGGGAAAAATGTGAGACCTAAAGGTGTAGCAGCCACTTCGCAACCATGACTTTAAAATGTTTTAAATAACTAAGAGTTTATTTACCTCCCATAGCCAGAAGTACAACGGAGTTGTACTCATTAATTCAACTCCTAAGTGAAAGAACAAACTGAACGATGAAAGCAAAGATGACAAGATTGGCTAAGCCAAGGATGTGTGTTCACTTTTACCAAGAAAGTAAAGGCTATTCCAAGAACTACCGTAGCACTTGGACCTTAGACTTCATTGGTCACAATGGGATCTCATGGCTGAGAAAGTAGGGAACAGGAAGCTCATGAAACGCTTACACTGTTTTGGGCTAAGCAACAATGGAAGAAAATAGGTAATGAGTAAGCAACTAACATGTTTGTCACAAAATCCCTCTAAATATTTGTGCATAAGGGAACTAATGATTAATCATGTAATTGAATTGTTCCTTTAAAACCATGCTTCCCATAATAATAATGTTCAAGCAAAGATGATGTAAACCCAACTAACCTATAACATAGTATCAGCCCTCTTTTGATACCACTATTTTATGTTTATTTCAATACATGTCAGTTCAGCATTTCATAAATATTTTTTGTTTATTATGCCAGGATTGGCATACTAATGCACTAATACAAAAGGAGCTCATTATATGTTGCATCAGTGTTTCATAAATAGCTTACATTTCACAGCACCCTAGAATTACCGCCACCATCTCAGTTTCTCTCTGAATCCCTAGGGCCAACTCATATAGACAATGAATCTTTAAAATCTCTTGAGCCTGCTGCATTCTTGTGCCCATACCCTGAAGGCAGTTCAAAAGGTCCCTGAAGTTAACTCGGAGTTCAGCAGCAACCAGCCAGTGAAAGCTGTCATGTGAGGTTGGTAGCCCTCAGCATCCTCTGGGGATGGCTGGATTGACATGAATCCACTACCTGCTAGAATGATCTAATTATGCCTAAAGGTTTTCACTGAGAAGGCTTTACTCTAGGTCCCTGTCACTCTCCCTGTGGGTGAAGTCAGCTATCCAGTGACTTTCAAACACTCTCTCCATGTGGCTTTGTAACACATGAAGAAGTTCCTGAAATGTCAATCCTAAGGGACAAGTGTTCGTGTCACTAAAGCAATACATCATAACCTCTGCACTTTCTGGATCTTTCAGACAAAAAGCAAAGCTATGAAGGCCACTATGAAATTATTCTTGCTATCCAAGAGTTGGTCTTTCCAAAGAAAAATATATGCATTTTAGAAGAGTTATAGGGATGAATTTGCACTATAGTAGTTCCTGTAAAGCCTGTCCTATGAATAAAAAGCCTTCAGTTGCTAAAGTCTGAAAATCTGGTAACATTCAGAGCATATGGATTTAAATAGGAAAAAAAAAGTTAAAGTGTGACATTTCTTTTAACCCACAATTTTACAGCTGGAAGAAATCTTTTCCACTCTTAGATGGCATAATGTGAAAATCCAAGCAACCAAGCTTAAGGTCTGCAAATTCACCACTTTTCTTCTACTACCAGATTCCAAGATTTATTAAACATCTCCTCTCACACTACTCTGGGCTTTATGAGCAAACCAGATTTGACCTTTAAAATGGTAGAAGCATCTGGATTATTTCAACTGATTTTCCTACTGGGAGTTTTTTAGGTCCTTATTATATTTCTACTTTGTATCTGACTCCACACACAAAATACATAGGGGAAAAGTCTAAAGGATATGCATACTCCTAACTTTTCATACTTTAAGGTTTGTTTAATTAAAATTATCTGACCATAAGTATTGGTGTATTACCATGCTAGACATCAAAATGCATCTTTATACACAGCTGCTGAATTCTCTGGCCCTGATTTCAATTCATATTTCACAATTTCTATCCCTCTCAAAAATGCTCTTTTATACCCCAGCAGCTGTTCTAAGAGCATAATACCTTTCTGGCCCAAACTAAGATCATTAAGATCAAAGATACAGAAAGGGAAGCATGATTTGGTCCAATGTCATAACTTTTAATGATACACACTCTGGATTTCTTATCTCAGTATCTCAAAGGGAATCTTCTTAATGTGGTTCCACAATCATAACAGGTCCATGGGAATGCAAAAGAGCTCCGGGGCACTACTGGAAAGTGCATCCTAGACTCATAATGACATCTTTGGCTATGAATAGGTGAGATAACACTATAACTTTAGGAAAGAAGCACCTTTCTCTGAAACAGGGTAACATTTATTGGATCGATTAAAAATCAGTCCGTCATACTAGGTCATCTACTTTTTTCTGGTCCCACATTTTTTGAAAATAAAATAGGAAAATTAATGCTAACTACTGCAGTTAGTACTTGGGATTCTTGTTATAAATTAATAAAAAATATGACTGCATCACATTTTGTGAAGTCACCATACTGCAACATTGCCCACATGTATGCATCAATGTAAGAAACAGAGGATTAGGAAATTATGGAAAAGTACCAACAAGTAGTAAAAGCTAAATTCTCGTTGCTATTAACTATTTACTAATATTGCCTCAGGCAAAATTTTGTTTTATATTTAGTGTATTAACAGCAATTATTTTCATCCATTCATCCAGCCAATCATTTGCTCATTGAGCAAACGTGGTAGAACTGTTGCTTTCAGCATAGTGCCGAGGAATGAAAATACTAGCTGTAAGATGATTCTAATGTGCAACAGTCTGCCACCAACAAAGAATCTCAGGGTGCGTGGTTCTCGACAAGAACACGACTAGCATAGACAGAAAATACACTTACTTTGTCATCCTCACTAAAGTTCACTAAACTTCTCTTGTAAAATAAGGACAAAGACACTTTACCTAAGCCGGGAATACTTAGGAATATTTTTCCAGATAAGTAAATTACCTATATTCATACCACCCGAGGAATAATGACTAATACTTGAGTTTATTATATTCCGAACATACCTGTTTAAGTCTCTTACATGCATTATCTCTCATAGTCTTCATAATGCTTTATAAAAGGAAGTAGTCTTTATAGCCACATTTTATAAAATATCCCACAGAGAAATATTCAGAGATTTGGTAGCTTGCCTAAATGGTAAATATTTGTACCTACGCCAGTCTGACTCCAAAGCCGAGTTTCTTAGACTTGGATATAAGCGAATTTCAAACTTGCTGCATTTCTTAGCAAAACCTGCCTCAATGTTTGCACATATCCATGTTAGTATTCAAAGCATTCATTTAGAAGGCATAACTGGAAGAAAACTTAGACACCATCTAGTCCAATCTATTTGCAGTTAAAAGGTAGACCTTAAAATTAGGAGTAAAAATACCCATTGAATGAAAACCTAAAAGGAGTAAGGGGAAAAGCTAAATAAAGCAAAGGAAGTGAGGAATCCTGCATTATTCATCTTTGTATGTTTAGTACTTAATACAATCCTTAGCAAATAGTTAAAACTCAAAATATGTTTGGTCACTTGGATTCTGTTACATGTTACAAGTTTTTTAAACTCGTCCCTTGAAGGTCAAGGGCACAAGACACTTTCAATTGCTTAAGGCTTACAATGTATTAAAAATGAAGCAATGAAAAAACTGTGATATATTTTATATGTTCAATCCTGTTAGTTAATGTTTATAATTACCCATATAACTTCATTTGGATATAAGGCCTAAAGTATTCCTTTTACCCAAGGTGTAACAATGAAATACTTTGAGATCCTATCTCAGATAAGCCTTACAATTATATGACGTTAATATATTATTACCCCGAGTTACAAAGAAACAGAGTTTGGGCAACTCGTACTATGTTCACACATTTGAAAGTGATGCAACACTTTATATGTCCTTCAACATTTAAAAATACAAAAGAGTGCTTATGTAATACTTTTACAAATTAGCAAATAAAATACACAAAATAATTTCAGAGACATTAAATTACTAAATCGTCAGTATATCAAACCAACAAAAATTTTAAGTAAAGGTTTTTTTAAAAATATTTCTTCCCTGGAGTATTCTACTGAGTTCAGCAATTTTAATGAAGACATCCACAGACTGTGTGAGGATTATCCTTTTAAAATGCACTTAATAGAAATAGCACTAAATTATACGTGGATGCTTAACAGTTTCCTCATGTGTTGATTACCAGGATATATGTTAGATGTTTCAGGAATTAGACTTGATACTATCTCCTTATTATGCAAAACCATGGAAAACATTTAATTAAAACTTAATTAAAATCTCCATGATGCCTCAACCCCATGGAGCCTATTTTTCAAGAACAAGCAGCAAAGAAAGCCTCCAGGACAGTTTTTGAAAAATGGTGTATAGGTACTCACTTTTCTCAGATCCTGTAACTTCACAAATAATTTTTTTTTCATTTGCATCAGCCTATAAAGTGACTGCTTAATACTAAAACTGGTAGTTATCAATTATAAATAAATATAGAGATTTAGATCAGTTACTAATGCTCCATTTCTTCTAGGGCTTTTATATATCATTTCAAAACATGAGAAAATTCTTACAGTACCATGCCATGTAGTACGCTTCCAATAAGTATTTATTTAATAAAAATGACTGTTTTATATATATATATATATATATATATATATATCTCCCTAATACCCCGATACAATGTCTTTCCTTATAGTAAAATATTTGAACTAGTAGTTTTCATTGCGATTAGAATAGTTTTGTTTACATAGATATACTTGGTGTAATAGGATAAGTTATAGAATGAAGTGACCTATGTGGAGGAGAAAATCCTCAAATGTAGCCTTATTTTGTATCATCTAAGAAGGTAATTCATTCTTCTCACATAGTTTTAACTCACATCAGAAAAGTCATAATAAAAACATTCATACTTGGCAATAAAAATAAATGAACTGCTGATACATGCAACATCATGGATAAATCTCAAAAAACATTCTGCCAAGAAAGAAGCCAGACACAAAAGAGGGAATATGTGATGATGCCATTTATATGGCATTCTGGAAGAGGAATAACTAAACTATGGAGATAGAAATCAGAGCAGTGGTGGCCCGGGTGACCATGAAGGGGGCCAGGGGTGGAGGTTCAATTTAGGGAATGATGTAATGGACAGGAGAAACCTTGTGATGATGAGATGTTCTGTATTTGGATGGGGTGTAAGTTACAAAGGTGTATGCACATTTCAAAACTTATTAAACTGCACACTATGATCTGTGCATTTTACTGTAAGTCATGCTTCCTTTTAAAAAATTAATGTTATGTGTACCAGACATAATTCATCTTAAGAAGATCCATCAGTCCTCCAAATATGATGCTGTTTTGGAACTCCTCTTTTAGAATTGCATTCAGAGATGAGAATATATTTCTTTGATATCAGTAGCATAAAATCACCTAAGGGTAAAATTGTTCAGAGTCAAGTCTGTACATTCCAAATGATTAAACTAGAAAAGACTATTTATGCCCGTCATGCTGAAGTAGTGACCAATTTAATGAAATTGATTTTTCACACAAACTGTTCACATACAAACACAAACAGTTAAAACCTAATTGGTATGGTAAATCCAAGTTAAGTTTTCCAAAAAAAAAAAAACTTGGTTAAATGTGGAATCCCTGAAATAAGTGTCAAAGCCCCCCATGTCAATACTTTAAAGGGAGTAACTTTAATCACATGTGTGAGAGATGGTAAAATATAATGGAATAGATAAGGTAATAACACCTATTTTGTTGTGCCCCCACACAAACATACATCATTATGATTTAAAATAAGCTTTATACTAGAAAATAGCTCATATTTTTTCTTCATTATAGAATATCTGTAAGACACAGATATTCTCAGATAAAATTTTAACTTGCAATTATGCTCAAATTGAGTCCCTCCTAACAGGAAGAAGGTCTTTGCTCTTTATTAAATTTTACTTACCATCTAATATGTGTGACACAGTGACCACATTTGTCTCCCTATTGCTCCTTCCCAATGAGACTGCAACAGGATAGATTGAATATTTAACATACGACATGGGATGGTAATCTCTACTATCATGCTCTTATTTTTTTCCATTATCAGGATAGCATAAATTCTCATAGTACAGAACTAATGTTAAGAAAATAAAAGAATCAACTGCCAGAATGACCAGAGTCCAGTCACCAATTCATTCTTCTCACATAGTTTTAACTCAAAAAGGACTGGGTATTTAAACATAAATGGGTTAAATACAACAACAAATCCTATGTAGATCTATGAAACCTGAGTTTGCTGCCTGATAAAATTTTTTGGCCAAAAACTATCTCAAATTCAAAAAGTTATTTTTGTGTAATAATCTAGTTCTTCATCAGATGCACTGAAACCCAAGCCAGGGTTCTCCTTTCTCTATCCTAAATATGAGAGGTTTGAATTAGATGTCCTCCAAACTCCCTGCCAATGCTGTCACTATATTTTTCTATGAATCTATTTGATATAAGTGAGACAGTATCCCAAAGCCAGCTAAAGTTACTATAGCTATTGCCTTAAGGTTAGAGACACATGAAACATGACCAAAAAAGGTAATGGAATGTAAGTGTATGTATGATCTTGAGTTTTCCCTTCACAAAAGCAGATTAGTCTGCACAGATAACTTCAGGGAACAAGTAATATTCTGAGAACTCCAAAACATCTTTAGGATAATTCTGTTAAGTGAGCTATTGTATCTGTTATTATAAATGTATGTAGCATTTCATCATCATTAAATGCACTACAAATTGATTCAATAGATGTTAATCAACCATGCTACTTAGAACATGTGGGCATTTCAGAGATTGGGAAAGGGGTTTAAAAAATCCTTTCCTAAGAAAGATCCAAGATGGCCGATTAGCAGCAGCTCAGGATTGTAGCTCCCAGTGAAAGCGCAGAGAACGAGTGGACGCTGCAATTTTAGACAAATTTCTGTTGCCCACAAACAGGAGATACCCAGTGGAGGAGCCACATGGGTCGCCAGCACAACTCTTTTGGCTGGCGCGACTGTTGTGCTGGCGCCCTGGCACGGCGCTTCTCAGTGCAGAGTATACGGGACTGGGTGCCCTTTGAGTCGGACTCGGCTGGTCCCATCCCCACAAGGAGAACAGCAATTGGAAGTGCTGAGGACTGAGAGTTTTACAGTAAGCACAGCTGAACCCAGGAAGGCCTACCTCTGTGGGGAAGGGGCGTCCACCAAAGGAAAACTAAGAAACAGAAAAAACTTCAACACCAACAAGCCGGACATCCACTCAGACCCAATCTGAAAGTCAGCAATTACAAAGACGACAGGTGGATAAATCCACAAAAATGGGAAGAAACCAGTGCAAAAAGGCTGAGAACACACAAAATCAGAATGCCTCTCTTCCTATAGGGGATTGCAGCTCCTCATCAGCAAGAGAACAAGGCCTGATGGAGAATGAGTGTGATGAACTGACAGAATCAGGCTTCAGAAGGTGGATAATAAGAAACTTCTGTGAGCTAAAAGAACATGTACTAACCCAATGCAAAGAAACTA
>CAUYLG010051867.1:0-17722 GCA_963573385.1 Cacajao melanocephalus | reverse complement strand
CTGTGTGGCTCCTCCGCTGCGTATCTCCCAGTTTGTGGGCAACAGAAATTCGTCTGAAATTGCGGTGTCCACTCGCTCTCTGTGCTTTCACTGGGAGCTACAATCCTGAGCTGTTGTTAATCGGCCATCTTGGATCTCTCTCCGCCCGATGATGAAGTTTTTTCTGTTTCTTAGTTTTCCTTTGGCGGACGCCCCTTCCCCACAGAGCTGGACCTTCCCGGTTCAGCTGTGCTTACTGTGAAACTCTCAGTCCTCAGCATTTCCAATTGCTGTTCTCCTTGTGGGGATGGGACCAGCCGAGCCTGACTCACAGGGCACCCCGTCCCGTATACTCCGCACCGAGAAGCTCCGCACCGAGAAGCGCCGCACCGGGGCGCCGGCAAAACAGCCGCGCCAGCCAAAAAAGTCACACTGGCAACCCGTGTGGCTCCTCTGCTGGGAATCTCCTGGTCTGTGAGCAACAAAAATTCATCTGAAAGTGCGGAGTCCACTTGCTCTCTGTGCTTTCACTGGGAGCTACAATCCTGAGCTGTTGTTAATCGGCCATCTTGGATCTCTCCCCGCTTCACTCCTTTTAATGGCTGAATAATGTTCCATGTGTGGACAGATCGCCTTCTGTTTACCCATTCAGATGAATGATGTTGGGTTGTTTCCTCCTGTTGGCTGTTGTGAATAGTACTGCTATGAACAGTTGTGTACAAGTTTTTGTTTGAAAACCTGTTGTCACTTCTTTTGGGTCTGTACCTGAAAGTAGAATTCCAGGTCATATGGTAATTCTGTGATTCACCTGTTGAGGAGCTGCCAGCTGTTTTATATAGCAGCTGCACCATTTTGTGTTCCCACTAGCAATGTATGAGGGTTCAAGTTTCTCCACATCCTTGTCAACCCGTTGGTATTTTCCTTTTTTTTTTTTTTTTTTTTTTTGAGACAGGGTGTCACTCTATCGCCCAGGCTGGAGTACAGTGGCATGATCTCAGCTCACTGCAGCCTTGACCTTCCAGGCTCAAGCAGTCCTCCCACCTCAGCCTCTGGGGTAGCTAGGACCACAGGCACACACCATCACATCCAGCTGTGTTTTTGTGTTTTTTGTAGAGACTGGATTTTGCCATGTTGCCCAGGCTGGTTCCTGGGCTCAAGCCATCTGCCCACATCTGGCTTCCAAACTGCTGGCATTACAGGCATGAGCCACCCGGCCTGACCTTCCTTTTAAAAAAAAAAATTCTGGTTCTTTTAGTGGGTACGGTGAAGGTGCATTTCCTGATCGACTTACAATGCTGGACATCTCTTCAGAGGCTTGCTGGCCACATCTTTAGAGAAATGCCTGGTAAGAACTTGATTCTCTTTTGTGTTAGCTTTCATACCGTGAAATTTTGCATGTAAGTACAGTTATTTGTATAGGGCTTGGTTTGGATATTTAGGTCCTTCCCAAAGCTTCAGTCTGTTGGGGGTTTTTCCTGCTTTCTCTTTCAGGCTGCTGCTCCTTCTCGGAAGCCAGTTGTCTGACTTGTGCTTTGACTTTTTTTTTTTTTTTTTTAAGAGGGAGTCTCGCTCTGTCGCCCAGGCTGAAGTGCAATGGCACAATCTCATCTCACTGCAACCTCCACCTCCTGGGTTCAAGCAATTCTCCTGCCTCATCCTCCTAAGTAGCTGGGACTACAGGCGCAGCCGCCACACCTGGCTAATTTTTTTTTTCTTTTAATAATTTAGTAGAGACAGGGTTTCACTGTGTTGCCCAGGCTGGTCGCGAACTCCTGAGCTCAGGCAGTCCACCGGCCTCAGCCTCCCAAAGTGCTGGGATTATGACTTGACATTTTTATCTTCCGCCTGTTGCAGTTCTTGACCCCAGGCCCGGGATATCCATCAGTTCATGGCAGTACAGTATTCATACACTGACCATGTTCAGCGTCCCAAGCCCTTGGGCTGGTCATTGGAATTCCTCATGTTTTTTATTGTTGTTTGGTTTTGTTTTTGTGATACAGTCTCACTCTGTCACCCAGACTGGAGTACAGTGGCAAAGTCACAGCTCACTGCAGCCTCAACCTCCCAGGCTCAGATGATCCTCCTACCTCAGCCTCCTGAGTAGGTGGGACTACAGGTGCGTGCCACCATGCCTGGCTAGTTTTTGTATTTTTGATAGAAGTGAGTCTTGATGTGTTCCACAGGATGGTCTTGAACTCCTTGGTTCAAGCAGTCCCCCCACCTTAGCCCCCCAAAGTGCTGGGATTACAGGCATGAGCCACCTTCTCTTTTTGATACACTTCAATTTGTGATGTGCACAGATTACATTTTATTTTTTCAATTAGGTTAATGGGCACATGGGGAAAAGAGTGGTACTGCTCTGGAAGTTAGGGGATCTGCATCAGGTTTCAGCACCCAATAGCTGTATGGCTGCAGGGTCCACCCTTCTGGAACTGGGTTTCCTGGTCTGGAAAATTGGGACTAAGACTGAATGACTTCTCAGGCCCTTCTCAGACCTTGAAACTGGAGATTCACCATAGCTTTCCTTTACAAATCTGATTCTGAGGGTATTTCAAACCATTTAGTTTGCACATACTACTTAAAGGAATTCTCTGAGTGAAAAAAAAAAAAAAAAATATATATATATATATATATATGTATACTCTTTTGTACTAGTCTATAAACAAGTGAGTTGTGTCCATTGCTGCCTCCAAAAATGGTACATTGGTATTTTCTATAAGCATTCAGAGCATTTCAGTTGGGCACGGTGGTTCACACCTGTAACCCCAAGCACTTTAGGAGCCCGAGGCAGGCAGATCACCTGAGGTCAGGAGTTCGAGACCAGCCTGGCCAACATGGTAACACCCCATCTCTACTAAAAATACAAAATATTAGCTGGATGTAGTGGTGGGCGCCTGTAATCCCAGCTACTCGGGAGGCTGAGGCAAGAGAATCACTTGTACCCGGGAGGCAGAGGTTGCAGTGAGCTGAGATCACGCCACTGCACTCCAGCCTTGGCGACAGAGCAAGACTCTGTCTCAAAAATAAATAAATAAACATCCAGAGAGTTAAAAGAGTTGTAGTGAAGATTTGAGTTCCTAACACACTGGGAATAGGGAGGTGACTAAGGCAGCGTGGGCCCTGCTCCCATGAAGCTTTGCTGGGGTAAAGGAGACATTCAGTGTCCACTGTGAATTGATAACAGAAACCCTTTGGGAGCTCAGGACAGAGAGTCTTTCTGTCAGGGATGGCAGAACATCAGCTGGAGAACGTAACATTTGAGCTGGGCCGGCAAGGGCAGCATAGGGGAAAATTTAGGGCAACATGTTAGAATTGAGGAGTGAGTGATTAGGCTGAAAGGGGTTAGAATTCCAGGTAGGGGCATGGACCAGCGAAGGTTTCTAAGTAGGATGCAATGGCAGGTCTTGTTTCCCGGTTCTCCCATGGAGTAGACATTTACACATGGAGGGATTAACTTGAAGTTGAACAGGATGTTAAGGACTGAGGAAGGGGGCATAGAAATATGAAGATATGGCCGGGGGCGGTGGCTCACGTCTATAATCCCAGCACTTTGGGAGGCTGAGGCAGGCAGGTCACCTGAGGTCAGGAGTTCAAGACTAGCCTAGCCAGGATGGCCAAACCCTGTCTCTACTAAAAATACAAATATTAGCTGGGCGCAGTGACGCGTCCCTGTAATCCCAGCTACTCCAGAGGCTGAGCAGGAGAATCGCTTGAACCCAGAGGTGGAGATTGTGGTGAGTGGAGATTGCACCACTATACTCCAGCGTGGGTGACCGAGCAAGACTCCATCTCAAAACAAACAAAAAAAGAAATATGAAGATATAAGATGGCATGAACAAGGGAAAGACACCTGGGAATGCCAGTTGTCGAATTGAATCTTAGGTACCAAAAAAAAAAGGTTTTTAAAAAATATTACATAGCTGGACGAGGTGGTTCATTCCTATAATCCCAGCACTTTGGGAGGCCGAGGTGGGAGGATTGCTTGAACCCGGGAGTTGGAGACCAGCCTGAGCAACATAGGGAGACTCTCTGATCTACAAAAAATTTGAAAAATAGCCAGGTGTGGTGGTGTGCACGTGTAGACCCAGCTACTCAGGAGGCTGAGGCAGGAGGATGGCCTGAGCCCAGGAGGTTGAGTCTGCAGTGAGGTGTGATCACGCCACTGCACTCCAGCCTGGAAGACAGAGTAAGACTCTGTCTCAAAAAAAAAAAATACTCTGCTAAAGTAGAGAGCTAGAACCAGCTCTGTCGGACTCTTTAAACTGACTTAGAGGCATTGTACCTTGGTTTCTTCATATTCCAAGACAAATTGCTCTCCATCTACACCAGGTAACCAATGAATTTGCTGCGTGAGCTGTGCTAATGCCAGCAGTATGACTTTGAGAAATGAGATGACACTAAAATGTACATGAGGTGAGTCTGATGTGTTAATTTTCTTTTTTCTTCTTGACCCTTGATTTTTTTTTTTTTTGAGACAGAGTCTTGCTCTGTCACTTAGGCTAGAGTGCAGTGGCATGATCTTGGCTCACTGTAGCCTCCACCTCCTGGGCTCATGTGATTCTCTCACCTTAGCTTCCAGAGTATCTGGGACTATAGGCGTGTGCTCCCATGCCTGGCTAAAGCTTGTGTTTTTTAGTAGAGACGGGTTTTTGCCATGTTGGCCAGGCTGGTCTCCAACTCCTGAGCTCAAGAAATTCACCTGCCTCAGCCTCCGAAAGTGCTGGGAGTATGAGTGTAAGCACTGTGCCAGCCACCATAGGCAGTTTTTCAGCCCTCATCTCCCCCCTTCATGACCCTCCTACCTTTTGGAGTGTCCCGTGTCCGTTATTCCACTATGTGCGTTTACGTGGTCCCTTCGTTGAGTTCCCACTGTGAGGACATGTGGTGTTTGACTTTCAGAGTTAGAGTGTGACTTTCACTTAGGATGATGCCTTCCGTTCCATCCATGTTGCTGCAAAAGACATGATTTCATTCATTTTTATGGCTGAGTAGTCGTCTATAGTGTTTATATACCACATTTTCTTTTCTTTTTCTTTTCTTTCTTTTTTTTTTTTTTGTTTTTTTGAGACAGAGTCTCGCTCTTTTGCCCAGGCTGGAGTGCAGTGGTGCAATCTCAGCTCACTGCAATCTCCGCCTCCCAGGTTCAAGTGGTTCTCCTGCCTCAGCCTCCCGAGTAGCTGGAACTACAAGCATGTGCCACCACACCTGGCTAATTTTTGTATTTTTAGTAGAGATGGGGTTTCACCATGTTGGCCAGGCTGGTTTTGAACTCCTAACCCTGTGATCCACCCATCTCAGCCACACAAAGACCTGGGATTACAGGCATGAGCCGCCACTGCACCCAGCATTTTTTTTTTTTTAATGGAGTTTCACTCTTTTTGCCCAGGCTGGAGTACAATGGTGCGATCTTGGCTTGTTGCAATCTCCACCTCGTGGGTTCAAGTGATTGTCTTGCCTCAGCCTCCCAAGTAGCTGGCATGACAGGGGCAAACCACTACGCTCGGCTAATTTTGTATTTTGAGTAGAGATGGGGCTTCTTCCTGTTGGCCAGGCTGGTCTTGAACTCCTGACCTCAGGTGATCTGCCCGCCTCGGCCTCCCCAAGTGCTGGGATGACACCACACTCAGCCACCACATTTTCTTTATCTATCGATGGACACTTAGGTTGATTCTGTGACTTGGTTACTGTGAGCATCGCTGCAGTGAAGGTGCAGTGCAGGTGTCTTTTTGATGTAATGATTTCTCTCCCTTTGGGTAGACACCCAAAAGTGAGATTGCTGCCTCCAGAGGTAGTTCTGGGTTTAGTCTCCTGAGAAATCTCTGTTCTGTTTTCCATAGCAGACTCTCCCCTTGAGCTACTTAAAGGTGTCCTGATTTCTCCATGAGAGGTTGATAGGTAGCCCTTGGACTTCTGAAAATAGTAACATGGGAACTATTAGTTGGACTCATCCAGATTTTTCTACAAACATTTGGTGGTCCTCATTTCTTAAAAATATGTTAAGGCCGGGCGCAGTGGCTCATACCTGTAATCCTAGCACTTTGGGAGGCCAAGGTGGGAGGATCACAAGGTCAGGAGTTCGAGACCAGCCTGACCAACATGGTGAAACCCCATCTCTAATAAAAATACAAAAATAAGCCAGGCATGATGGTGCACACCTGTAGCTACTCAGGAGGCTGAAGCAGGAGAATTGCTTGAACCTGGGAGGCAGAGATTGCAGTGAGCCAAGATCATGCCATTGCACTCCAGCCTGGGCAACAGAGTGAAACGCTGTCTCAAAAAAAAAAAAAAAAAAGAATGCTAAAACCCCAGGTTTCTCCCCACTCTATTAAAACTGGGAAATGACTGTGCCCACAGGCTTGGATTGACTTGAGGAATTTGCTAGTGGGTTCCCGGGAGGTGTAGGGGAGCAGGGAAGAGGAGGTGGTTACTCACCTTCCCTTACTTACATCATCCATCATTGGGCATGCAAAGGGACTGTGGAAGATGAGGTTAAAAGTTTCATGCACTGGATTCCCAGCAGGAGGTCTTGTGTGAGCTTGTTCCACCCTGGTGTGGATTTAAATCGGTTGAACTTGAGATAAGATATGTAAATCAGACCACGGCTGGCAGTCTGACCAGGTGTTGTAAATACCAGTGCTAAAGGAACATGCTCTAAGCCAGCTTTCTTTTCACTGGGAGCATGGATGAAAAATTCAGCCAAGAATTTTGAGCTTCTTGTGGGGGATGGGGTTGGGCGAGCACTGTAGAATCCTGTAAAACAATAAGGTGTAATAATCCCTTCCTAGCGAGAAGTACTACATTTATCTCACTAATGTAGCACATACCGGGTGCTGGGTAATATTTACTAAGCAAATAAAGACAAAGCACGCAAACTTGTTTCACAAAAGAAGAATAACTTCAACTGGAATTTTCTTCTGTCCTTAAATAATTTGCTCAGGAATCCAGAAATGTAAGACACATACCAGCTGTCCATTTTTCAAAAATGAGCTGAGTAAAAATGTGCAGTGTCTATCTTCACGAAACATTTCTTTATTCAATTTTTATTATTTTCGAAAATCTCGGAGACTGATGGCAATTTGCAAACATGGGCTCAGTGAGAACTGTCCCCAGCTGGACTCTGCTCTTGGGCCGCCCCTCCCCCTTCCTTCTGGGTTATTTCTTTTGTTGCTAAGACCCAATCAGATGTCTAGTCAAGAGTGCTTTCAGGTGAGATTTTACTTTAGGAAGATCTGGCTTTTGTATGGTTTTCAGTGATGGTGAACTGGCTGTAGAAAACTTCTTCCCTCTGGGCCTGCTAACCAGTGTCTCTAGGTAAGGCGACCTGGTGAACTTGTTTGCTTTAAGTGTGGGCGAATCAATTACTTCCATGTGATGTGTGGCTGGGAGTAAATCACTGCTCCTATTAACAGCTGAAACTATTCACAACAGAGACAGTTTGAAATCAACCTTGTTTTTGTACATTATTCGGAAAGAGCTTTTCAGAACAAATCTAAGTGAAAGCATGATCATTCTTCCAGGAAGTAGAATTACTAGCCTTTTTAAATCTGCGTGTAAGGTTCTCAGTTCTCACGTAAGGCATTTCAGAAGTAAGGGAAATCTAATTCGGAGGAAAAGCAGAATCACAGGAAAAGAGTGCTAAACTGTGACTGCACTGACCTTCTGAAACTCTAGGACAAAACTGCCCGCACTCCCAGCAGCAGCTTCCACCTAGGTCTTTCTGTGATCCTCCGTGATGGGATATCGTCCTAGTTTGCTTAGTGAGAATTTTTGGAAGCATTCTTTTCTTCCGAGGTTTTTCTTGAAATTGAGAAATAGTGCAAACTAAGGAGCAGTTGCTTCGTATTTATTTTACTGCAACCTCTGTGTTTCTGTGGAGGCCCATTTTGAAGATTTTGGTCATGGATTACACTTGTAGGTGCATACACATTCACATTGACGTGGCTTACCTGTTAATATCGGGAGGTGTTACTGGGTTAGCGTGTGTAATGTGTTTAGTGGTGCCAACTTTCTAATGTATCATTATTTATGAAGCTAGGTGAAGCATGCTTTCTACTGCTGTGTTTAAAGTCATTCCCCTCATCTGCCCATTTCCCCTGATTTAACTCCATAAATTGGATGAGATTAATTTCTCCTAAGTTGGAAGGGTTTGATCGCTAAAGATGATGGCGGGGAAAAGATGATAGCCACACCGATGTTAACGTGTTTGAAACTCCTCTGAAGTTTTTAAGCTTTTCTTTTAGATCCAAGGTCTGTGTTTAGGGTGCTTTTTTATTATTATTTAATAAAATGGTTTTAGAGTTTTGTTTTTTGAGACAGTGTCACTCTGTCACCCATGCTGGAGTGCAGTGGTGTGTGGTCTTGGCTTATGGCAACCTTCACCTCCCAGGTTCAAGCAATTCTCCCACCTCAGCCTGGTTTCTTTTGACCAGAGGTTTCGAGAGTGAATGTACTTGGAGGAGGGAAACGTGCTGTCAAAGCCCCAGCTCCTCTTCCCTCTTCTGAGGTCGGCTGTGTGCATTTGTGTGGATCTGCAGCTTTGGTGCGGCAGGGACGGGATGACGCAGACACGGGGCCTGGGTGTAAGCATAGAGAAGGAACCAGGCGTGTGCCCAGAGCTCTCAATGTGTCACGATAACTAGGGTAAAATCCTATTTTCATGAAAGTAGTCTATAAATTACTTTTAGGGTAAAAAAGGAAATGGTTAATTTAGTCTAAGAGTTTGTTTTGAAAAGCCCTGCTTAAGTTGAATAATAGAAAACCAAGAATGTACAGACTCCGTTTTCCTTTTAATCTATGAATTGAGTTTAAAAAACTATAATAGAGTCTTGACATCATTTACTACTTTTCTAGTACATTTCTTATTATAAAACTCATTTTTATTAATACACAATTACGTAAAAATGGGAATTAACACAGAACCACATAGACTATGAAAAAGCAGGAGTCTCTTCTTCATTTGAGTAAAATCAAAGCAAAGTGCCTGTCACACAGAACACATTGACGCCTTTTCACACGGGCAGATGTTGTCAAGAGTCACTAGCATTAGAGCCAACAGTGGCTGTTTCCTGTTTACTGATCGTTATTTTCACCTACCTCTTACCCATATGAAGAAGCCCACTCATGGTAATGAGCTGGGTAATTCAGAAAGAGTTCCCGCTGAGAAATGCTCTCATTCATGATGCTCTTGAAGGTTAAGGAAAACATAGCTTTTTGTAAAGTGCTTGGCGGTTAGGTTGGCATAGGGGGACTTTTCGGGATGTAGATTTATTTATTTGTTTAGAGACGGAATCTCGCGCTATCACCCGGGCTGCAGTGCAGTGGCACAGTCTCGGCTCTCTGTAACTTCTACCTCCCAGCTTCGAGTAGCTGGGATTACAGGTGTTCACCACTATGCCTGGCTAATTATGTTTGTTCGGTTTTTTGAGACAGAGTCTCACTCTGTTGGCCAGGCTGGAGTGCAGTGGTGTGATGTCGGCTCTCTGCAGCCTCCACCTTTCTGGTTCAAGTGATTTTCCTGTCTCAGCCTCCCAAGTAGTTGGGATTACAGGTGCACACCACCACGCCTGGCTAATTTTTGTATTTTTGGTAGAGACGGGGTTTCACCATGTTAGCCAGGCTGGTCTCGAACTCCTGACCTCAGGAGATTCGCCTGCCTCGGTATCCCAAAGTGTTGAGATTGTAGGCATGAGTGACCACGCCTGGCCAGGATATAAATTTAAAGACAATTTCTTTCTTAAGATATGTTTATTGTATATTTTGGAACAAATCTTCACATAATTCATGGTATGCACGTCCCCCCGCCCTAGTGTATAGATGTACACGCCGGCCCCGCCCTAGCGTATATATGTACACGCCTGCCCCGCCCTAGCATATAGGTGTACATGCCGGCCCCGCCCTAGCATATCAGTGTGCACGCCAGCCCGCCCTAGCGTGTAGTTGTGCACTCTGACTCTGCTGTAGTATATAAGTATGTCCATTGGCCCCTACCCTACTGTATATCCTGACAAAGGAAGGTGGGTGTTTTTAAGAAGCTCATTTCTACCTCTTTCCCAGCTCAACTGTGCTTGTCTTGACTGTATCTTAACAGTGTCAGTTAATGGTGGGTGTCTAGACCAGGAAAGGAGGGTCTATAACCCTACACCAAAGTCCTCTCTTACCCATGCTTACTTTCCGTGGTTTCAGTCACTTGAAGTCAACCATGGTCCAAAAATATTAAGTGGAAAATTCCAGAAATAAATCCTTCTTAAGTTTTAAATTGTGCACCGTTCTGAGTAACAGGATGAAATGCGTCCTTCCAATCCGCCTCCTCCTGCATGTGACTCCTCCTTTGTCTGGCGTCTCCACCTGCCGTCACTAGGTAGCCACCTCTTCTCAGATCAGCTGTCTGTCACAGTGCTTGTGTTCAAGTCACTTTGATTCTGCTGAATAATGGCCCTGAAGCAGAAGAGGCATGATGCTGGCCGGCAACTTGTATATGCCTAAGAGAAGCCACCAAGCGCTTCCTGTAAGTGGAAAGGTGAAAGTTCTCAACTTAGAGAAGAAAAAAATCAAATGCTGAGGTCGCTAAGACCTACTGTAAGAACAGATCATCTTCTCTGTGAAGTTGTGAAGAAGGAGAAATAAGTTTGTATTAGTTTTGCTGTCACACTTCATACCGTACAGGTTATGGCCACAGTGTGTGACAAGTGCGTAGTTACCTTGTAGGTAGAAGATATGAAATGATCAAGTCCCTATTACCGGCAGACGGGCTGGGATCGGTGCTCTCTGCAGTTCCGAGCATCCACTGAGGGTCTTGGAACATAACCCCCTGACATAAGGAGGAACTGCAGCAGTGTAGGTACATGGGGCTGAGTCTTCAGACCCAACCTGCACCTTTTTTTGTCAAATGTTTGCAGTGGCAATGAGCTGGGACAGTTCTCTTTTTAAAGTGTAGCATAGACATGCTAAGCAACATTGGCTCTACATCACTTGGTTAAGAAGAGTAATTTTTCCATTCACGTTCAGAAACTACCAAACACAGTAATGACCTTGTGGTTTGATTGAAGCTGTCTGGAGGGAATCCAAGTCTCATAAGACAAGATTTCTTTCCCTCACATTGACTTGGTGCAAAACTTAATAGTAGAATGCGGGAAACTTCATGTTATTTGTTGCAGCTTAGATTCTTCAGTCAAGTGGACCAGGTTCACCGTTCCCTGGTTAATTTTGAGCTGAGCTGAGCTGTGGTGTAGAAAAGGTTACCTTCGGGGTTTTTCCTCTTCCTGTGACAACCATGCTGTCTTCAGGTTTCCTGAATTGCTCTGAGGTTTCTGGGTGATGCTTGTCTTTTCTTCCCTCATTAAATCATAACTTACCTGCCTGTATCATCTCCTGACATACTGGGTCTTTCAAAGGCTCCAGGGTGCTGAAATCATCTGATAAATGATTTCTTTAACCTCTAGGAAACCTTCTTTTTCTGTGTTGGTAGCAGCCAGACTCAAGTGCCTAAAGGAAACACGCAGGTGGCCAGGGGCAGTGGCTCACACCTGTAATCCCAGCACTTTGGGAGGCCAAGGCAGATGGATCATGAGGTCAAGAGATCGAGACCATCCTGGCCAACATGGTGAAACCCCGTCTCTACTAAAAATGCAAAAATTAGCTGGCCATGGTGGTATCCACCTGTAGTCCCAGCTACTCAGGAGGCTGAGACAGGAGAATCCCTTGAACCCTGGAGGCAAAGGTTGCAGTGAGCCGAGATCGCTCCACTGCATTCCAGCCTGGCGATAGAGAGAGATTCCATCTCAAAAAAAAAAAAAGAAAGAAACACACAGGTGCCCTTCGGTGAGTGAGGTGGGCGGTTGTCTGTTCTAGAACAATCAAGTCATGCACCCCCCCTCCCTGCCCACTCAGCCCCCAGACTCACCACTGGCACGAGACCCTGGATATGCATGTAAAATTCAGCACCGTGTTTTACACTTACATGAATAGAATTGTGCTAAGAATCTAACTTTGACTTTTCATTGAATGGTTTGAAGGTCTGTGCATGGCCTCATCCAGCTGATGTAACTGACGTGCAGTATTCCATAGTAAGCATTTACCACATTTCTACTTACTCCTAGGGTCCATGGTAGGTGAAGAACCCAGACTGCCACCACCTCTTCTCAGCAAGAGGCAACACTGTGGCCCCATCCTGGCATGTGTTCCCCTATGTTCCTAGTAGGGAGCTCCTCTGGAGTGAAGGCTGAGCAGTGGGCTGTGTAGCGCAGAGGACATACTTTCTCTCAGTACTGCCTGATTGTCCTACAGAGTGGTTGTGTGAAGTCACTCCCAGCAGGTTCACAGAGGTTGCCCCACGTTCTTGCTGACACTTGTTATTTTTTGTCTAATTTTTGCCACACCAGTAGGTATGAAATAATGTCTTCAGTAGTTTTAGCTTGTACTTTTTTTGTTCACTAGTGAGATTGAACATCTCTCTTGTACTTCTCAATCATCTGGTTTCCTCTTTCTTACACCATCTAATCATATTCCTTGTTCATTATTTTTCTGAGTTTTTGTTTTTTCGTTTCGGGTTTTTTTTTTTTTTTTTTTTTTTTGAGACAGAGTCTCGTTCTGTTGCCCAGGCTGGAGTGCAGTGGTATGATCTCGGCTCCCTGCAACATCCGCCTCCCGGATTCAAGCGATTCTCCTGCCTCGGCCTCCCGAGTAGCTGGGATTACAGACGTGCACCACCATGCCTAGCCAATTTTTGTATTTTTAGTAGAGACGGGGTTTCACCATGTTGGCCAGGATGGTCTCAATCTTCTGACCTCATGATCCGCCCGCCTCAGCCTCCCAAAGTGCTGTTACAGGCGTGAGCCACCATGCCCGGCCTCTGAGTTTCTTACTAATTTAGAAGATTTTCATATATTCCAGCTATTGATTCCTTATAAGTATTAGACATAGTACATATCTTCTATCAGCTGGCAGCTTTTCTGCTAATATTGTCTGTGGTGTCCTTAATTTTTAAGTAGACCAATGCATTGAGATTTTTACCTTATAACTTGAATTTTTTGAGTCCTAATGAATAGAAAGATTAATAGAGCAAAATAGGAAATTCAGAAATAGAACCAAAAACATATAAACATTTAGTATAAATAACATCCGTATTTCAAAACAGTGGCAAAAGATGGGTCCTTCAGTACTTGGCACTTGAGCCATCGGGTAACCTTCGTGGCTTGGGGCAGGGGATAGGTCTCTACCCCATACGTTACATTAACATAAATTGAAGATGGATCAGATATTTAAATATGAAAAGTGAAACTTTAAAAATGCTAGTAGAAATTTGATAGGTATATTCTATATTCTTAGAATAGGAAAGGCCTAAATTTGCAAAAACACATGAGCTATAAACAAAAACATTGATACATTCAACTACATAAAAATAAATTCTTTAGGTTATATTACAAATTTTTTTAAAATGCTTCAATCGTTTATATCAAACAATGTCTGGGCTATCCAGTCAGTTTCATTGCTCTGTCTGTCCTGGTACCAGCACCTTGTGTTTTACTTGGCCAGACACGGTGGTTCATGTCAGTAATCCCAGCACTTTGGGAGGCTGAAGTGGGCAAATCACGAGGTCAGGAGTTTGAGACCAGCCTGGCCAACATGGCATAACCCTGTCTCTACTAAAAATACAAAAATTAGCCAGGCGTGGTGGTAGGCACCTGTAATCCCAGCTACTCAGTAGCCTGAGGCAAGAGAATCGCTTGAACCCGGGAAGCAGAGGTTGCAGTGTGCTGAGATCATGCCACAGCACTCCAGCCTGGGTGATAGAGCAAGACTCTGTCTTAAAATTAAACATTTTTTTAAATTAAAAAAAAAGACCTACAATATAGAATAGCAGTGGTGAAAACAGGAATGGTTTTTAATATTTGCTGGTAAGTATGGTGTTTCCTCTCTTTTTATTTTTATTTAATTAATTAATTTATTTTTGAGACAAGGTCTACCTTTGTCACCCAGGCTGGAGTGCAGTAGCCACAATCTCGGCTCACTGCAATATCCACTTCCTGGGTTCAAGCGATTCTCCTGCCTCAGCCTTCTGAGTAGCTGGTACTATAGGCATGCGCCACCATGCCTGGCTTGTTTTTTTATTTTTCGTAGAGATGGGGTTTCACCATGTTGGCCGGGCTGGTTTCCAACTCTTGACCTCAGGTGATCCTCCCGCCTTGGCCTCCTGAAGTGCTGGGATTACAGGCGTAAGCCACCGCACCTGGCCTATAAAAATATTCTTTCAGCTGGACGCAGTGGCTCATGCCTGTAATCCCAGCACTTCGGGAGGCCGAGGCGGGCAGATTATGACTTCAGGAGATCAAGACCATCCTGGCTAACAAGGTGAAACCCCGTCTCTACTAAAAATTCAAAAAATTAGCCGGGCGTGGTAGCATGCACCTGTAGTCCCAGCTACTCCGGAGGCTGAGGCAGAAGAATCACTTGAACCCAGGTGACAGGAGTTGCAGTGAGCCAAGATCAAGCCACTACACTCCAGCCTGGGCGACAGAGAGAGACTCCATCTCAAAAAATATATATATATTCTTTTAAGAACAATGGCAAAATAGCATAGAAAATGCAAATTTCTAAAAGTTCTGTTTCATCTGAAACCAAGACAGGTTGAAAAAGACAGACACACACACATACACACACACACACACACACACAAATACAAATGTATATGTATACATATATTGGGAAACACACTCAGCCATTGTCTCCTTAAACATTACTTGTATTATTTATTTATTATATTATTCATTTTCGAGACAGAGTCTCACTGTGTCTCCCCGGCTGGAGTGCAGTGGCACATTTCTCGGCTCACTGCAACCTCCGCCTCCCAGGTTCCAGCGATCCTCCTGCCTCTGCCTCCCAAGTAGCTGGAATTACAGGCATGCCTCACCATGCCTGGCTAATTTTTGTATTTTTAGTAGAGACAGGGTTTTACCATGTTGGCCAGGCTGGTCTCGAACTCCTGACCTCAAGTGATTCGCCTGCTTCGGCCTCCCAAAGTGCTGGGGTTACAGGCATGAGCCACTGCACCCGGCCTTGAACATGACTTCTGCCACGTCAGCTGTCCTCCCCTCTGAGAAACTCCAGTTAAACACAAACCTAAGACATAGACACAAACCATCTCAGTCTGTGCTGTGTCTCTTAATCTCTGATTAGTTTTCACATCTCTCTGTGCTACATTCTGGACAAATGATAGGTTTGTTCAGATCACTTTCCTTTCTTTCATTTTGTCTCTAGCTATATTTGATCTTCTGTTTACCTCATCTGTCGAGTTTTTAAATTATTATTAATTTTTTCTTCTTAAGTTCTATTTGGTTGTTTTTCACATGACTGGTTATTTTTTAGGCTGATGGCATTTCCTCCTGCCTGTCCCTGGAAGCAGGGGAGTTGCAGGTGTTTTATATTTCATCCAGCACTGAAACAGCTTTGAACAGGGCGGCCAGAGAGGAACTTTCCTCTCTAGGATTTGCTTTTGTTTTGTTTTGTTTTAAGAGATGGGCAGCTCTCTCACACAGGCTGGAGTGCAGTTGTGCTATCATAGCTCACTGCAGCCTCAGATTCCTGGGCTCAAGCCATTCACCCACCTCACAAGACTACAGGCACACACCACCACACCTGGCTAATTTTGCTATTTTTGGTAGAGTTGGGGTGGAGTAGGGGAGTCTCTCTTTGTTGCCCAGGCTGATCTCGAAATCCTGGTCTCAAGCAGTCCTCCCACCTAGGCCTCCCAAAGCGCTGGGGTTACAGGCATGAGCCACCGCTCCCAGCCTTTCCAGAGTTTTATCTTCTCTGCTTTTCCCCGTAGCTCATGACTAGGCTCAAGTGTCTCCTATTCTTAAAAAACAAAAAAGGATTCCAAAATGCCTTTCTTCAACCCCATTTTCCTCTATAGCTATTGCCTCTCTCTTTTCTGTTTCTTTTTTCAACCCAAATTCAGAAACCACTAACCATCTGCTTCGGGGATTGTCGTTCTGGGCACCGCCACTGCGACGTGATTTCTAACTCGCCCTCACAAGGTCAGGTTAGTTAATGGAGTCAGTGGCTGGTTTTTAGTCCTTACTCTGGTTTGGTTTGGTTTTTTTGAGATGAAGTCTTACTCTGTCGCCCAGGCTAGAGCACAGTGGCACAATCTCGGCTCACTGCGACCTCCGCCTCCCATGTTCAAGCAATTCTCCTGCCTCAGCCTCCCAAGTAGCTGGGACTACAGACACCTGCCACCACGCCTGGCTAATTTTTTGTATTTTTATTAGAGACAAGGTTTCACCATGTTGGCCAGGATGGTCTCGAACTCCTGATCTCAAGTGATCCACATTCCTCAGCTTCCCAAAGTGCTGGGATTACAGGTGCTTTCCCTTGCTTTTTTTCCACTCACAGAATGTCGTGGAGATGGAGGAGCACCTCGTTCTTTTTTTTTTTTTTTTTTTTTTTTTTTTTGCAGGAGACCAGAGTTGTTGTTTTTTTTAATTTTTAATTTTTATTTTTTATTTTTATTTTATATTTATTTTTCTTTTTACTTTAGGTACATACTACATCTGGCATTTCTCCCCATGTTATCCCTCCCCATCCCCCCATTTCTCCCCTAACCCCCCCAGTTGTCCCCAGTGTGTGATGCTCCTCTCCCTGAGTCCACGTGTTCTCATTGTTCAACACCCACTTATGAGTGATAACATGCAGTGTTTGGCTTTGTGTTCTTGTGTCAGTTTGCTGAGAAAGATGGTTTCCAGATTCATCCAAGTCCCTACAAAGGACACAAACTCATCGTTTTTTATGGCTGCATAGTATTCCATGGTGTATATGTACCACATTTTCTTTGTCCAGTCTATCATTGATGGGCATTTGGGTTGGTTACAGGTCTTTGCTATAGTACACAGGGCTGCAGTGAACATATGTGTGCATGTGTCTTTATAGTAGAACGATTTATAGTTCTTTGGGTATATACTCAGTAATGGGATTGCTGGGTCAAATGGAATTTCTATTTCTAGATCCTTGAGAAATCGCCACACTGTCTTCCACAATGGTTGAACTAATTTACACTCCCACCGACTGTGTAAGAGTGTTCATATTTCTCCACATCCTCTCCAGCATCTGTTGTCTCCAGATTTTTTAATGATCGCCATTCTAACTAGTGTGAGATGATATCTCAGTGTGGTTTTGATTTGCATTTCTCTAATGACCAGTGATGGTGAGCATTTTTTCTTTTGTTCGTTGGCCTCATATATGTCTTCCTTTGAAAAGTGTCTGTTCATATCTTTTGCCCACTTTTGAATGGGGTTGTTTGTTTTTTTCTTGTATATCTGTTTTAGTTCTTTGTAGATTCTGGTTATTAGCCCTTTGTCAGATGGGTAGATTGCAAAAATTTTTTCCCATTCTGTTGGTTGCAGATTCGCTCTAATGATAATTTCTTTTGCTGTACATAAGCCCTGAATTTTAATTAGATCCCATTTGTCTATCTAGGCTTTTATTGCCATTGCTTTTGGTGTTTTAGTCATGAAGTCCTTGCCTATGCCTATGTCCTGGATGGTTTTGCCTTTGTTTTCTTCTAGTGTTTTTATGGTTTTAGGTTTTATGTTTAAATCTTTGGTCCATATGGAGTTAATTTTAGTGTAAGGTGACAGGTAGGGGTCCAGTTTCTGCTTTCTGCACATGGCTAGCCAGTTTTCCCAACACCATTTATTAAACATGGAGTCCTTTCCCCATTGCTTGTTTTTGCTGGGTTTGTCAAAGATCA
>CAUYLG010051866.1:0-48594 GCA_963573385.1 Cacajao melanocephalus | reverse complement strand
AACTTCCCAGGGGTGAGCTGCAATTCAAGTGGAAGCATTGGGCAGCAAAATTTATCTCCAGGAAATGGAAAAGCGGATTCTAAAAAATCATATGGAAATGCAAGGGACCCAGAAGAACCAAAACAATCTTTTTTTTTTTTTGAGACAGTCTCACTCTATCACCAGGCCGGAGTGCAATGGCGGCAATCCCGGCTCAACGCAACTTCCGTTTTCCGGTTTCAAGCAATTCTCCTGCCTCAGCCTCCGGAGTAGCTGGGACTACAGGCACTCACCGCCATGCCTGGCTAATTTTTTTGTATTTTTTAGTAGAGACAGGGTTTCACCATGTTGGTCAGGGTGGTCTCGATCTCTTGACCTCATGATCCGCCTGCCTCGGCCTCCCAAAGTGCTGGGATTACAGGCGTGAGCCACCACGCCCTGCCACCAAAACAGTCTTGAAAGAGAACAAAGTTAGAGGACTCACACTTCCTGATTCCAATAAGCATGTCAGGACAATTCAGTGACAAAGTAATAGTCTTTTCAACAAATGATGCTGAGACAACTGTATTTCTACACGTAAAAGAATGAAGTTGGTCTTCTCCCTCACAGATATTTATTCCTGTTTTCCTCTAAGAGTTTTATAGTTTTAAGTCTTACTTTATTTTGAGTTGATTTTTTAATGCATGACATATTTGTCACAAAACAATTGAACATAAATGTAAGGTTTTTCTAGACTCTCAATTTTACTCCATTGCTCTAAATATCTATCTTCATGCTAGTACTACACAGTCCTGATTACTGTAGCTTTGTAGTAAGTTTTGAAATGGGAACATCTGAGTATGCTGATGGGCTATATACCCAAGAGAAGAAAAACATATATCCATATAAATATTTGTACATGAACGTTCGTAGAAGCATTATTTATAATAGGTAAAAGTGGAAACATCCCAAAGGTTCATCAATAGATGAATAGATACACAAAATGTGGGATATCCATATAATGGATTATTATTTGGCAATAAAAAGAAATGAGGTACTGATACATGCTTTATGGATGAACCCTGAAACATGTTAAGTAAAAGAAACCAGTTACAGAAGACCACATATTGTATACTTCCATGTTTGTGGAATGCCCAGAATAAGCAAATCTAGAGAGCTAGAATGTAGATTATAAGCAGCCTAGGGCTGGGATGGAGGCTGGGGTGGGGAGTGACTGCTGATAAGCACAGGATTTCTTTTTGGGGTGATGAAATGTTCTAAGATTAGATGCTTTCACAACTCCAAAATGCCAAAAGCCACTGACTTGTATACTTTAAATGAATCAAATTTTATGGTATGTGAATTTATCTTAATAAAGTTCCTTTTAAAAAAAATAACTATTAATTAGGGGCTTTCTACAAAGCAAAAACAACATTTGTTTACAGAAAATATATACAATTCAGTAGCCTAGCCTCGACTACTGAAATGTATCAATTGGTTCTTTTAGCAACCAATCCTTGTGAATCTGATTAAACACACTTGATTTCCTATCTTTCTGGTAGATGTGTCTCTGCCAGAAAGATAGGAAATCAAGTACAAAGTAGTCAATAAACATCAGTTCTAATACATGTGAGTGATCTTTAATAACCATAGTAAATAAGAGAGGATAATATAAAAATACTTACTGTATCATGTGAAATTCGAGGAGCTCTGTGCTGGCAGGCAGTCTTCACCATCCAGAGTGTTGTGTCCATGCCATGGAAACTGACTCCTCCTTCCTCACGAAAGCCAGCCAGTCAACTTCAGCTTCCCTAGTTGTCTGGTGGGGTGGGACTCCCTGTCTGCTTCACACTCTTAACACTTCAGCAGTTTTAGCCATCTTTTTTAGTCCAAATGTGTTGATCCTTAACAGGTTCTTTCAAATAGTATTTAATACAAAAAAAAATCAAATAAAAAATGTTGTGAATGATTGCCCACATAACACTGTGACAGAGGTAGGCTGCTTAGTGACCCACTTATCTATAGGAGATGTGAGCACTGTTGTGGAGGTCCGGGCACAGTGGCTCATGCCTGTAATCTTAGCACTGTGGGAGGCCGAGGTGGGCAGATCACGAGGTCAGGAGTTCAAGACTAGCCTGGCCAACATGATAAAACCCCATCTCTACTAAATATACAAAAAATTAGCTGGGCATGGTGGTGGACATCTGTAATCCCAGCTACTTGGGAGGCTGTGGCAGGAGAAACAGTTGAACCAGGGAGGTGGAGGTTGCAGTGAGCCGAGATCCTGCCATTGCACTCCAGCCTGGAGATTTTTGAGATTCTGTCTCAAAAAAAAAAAAAAAAAAAAAAAGACCTGTGGGGGAGTGGGGACAATGTGGGTGCCTCATATTCAGAACCAGCTGTCAGGTCTTGGGCAAGTTCCTTAACTTTACAGAGTTTTTTTTTTTTCCTCACCAATAACATGAAATTTTAGCATCTTTTTTTTGTTTTGGGCTATTAAAGATGATTAGCTGTTAAAGATGATTAGCAAACACTTGGCACAGGGTAGATGCTTTTGCCAAAAAAATAAAAATAAAAAATTTCTAGGTGCTTTCTTTGCCTCTTCTTTTTACCCCTTGCTCTAAGCAGAAATCTACCATATTTATGATGATGTTGATCTAAAAGACCTTCTTTCTTCTTCCTCTTTCTACCTTTTCCCTCTCTCCTTCCTTTTCTTTTTCCCTCCCTCCTCTCCTCTCTCTCACTCTCTCTCTTACTCTCTTTCCCACCTTCCTCATTCTCCATCCATTTCTCTCCCTACCTTCTTCCTATATATATTTAGTAAATGCCTTATATCTGTCAGATATCACTGTACTGGCCCCTGTGAAAATCAAGATACCCATTGGTCCTGTCTTCTTTGAACTTATGGTCTAGATAAAAATAAACAAACAACAACAACAAAATAAATGTACACAAGTAGACTCACAACCTGTGTGAATACCATGAACAAACAACATACAATAGCAAAGAACACTGGGAAAGGAGTATGGGCAACCTTAGGGGGTGGCATTTGAGGATCTCAGGGGAGACCTGGCACAGGAGAAGTCAGACATCTGAAGAGCTAGGGAAGGTGATCTGGGCGGGGGTAGGGGAGGAGCTTGGCTTAGGTGAAGAATGAAGAAGAAGAGGACACAGCTGGTTTATGGAATGTGGGGCAAGTAGAAGGTGAGATCATTCCTGGTCTTCTAGGACACAGTAAGGAGTTTGGATTTTATTCCAAGTACAAAGAGTAGACATTGGAAGCACTTAAGGAAGAAGAGTGTGCAACTTTCATTTTCTTAAAAGACTACTTTGACTATTATGTGGTGAATGGAGCAAAGGGAGACAAGCCTGAAAGCAGGAAGACTGCTGAGGAGGCTACTGCAGAAGTCCAGACAAGAAAGGACGGTGACTTGGTGAACTGTGGCCACAGAGATGGCAGAAGTGACTGCAATTAAAAGTTTTTTTAGGAGGGAACATTTATAGGAGTTGCCAATGGAGTACTGGGGGGAAAGAGGGAATCAAGGATGATGCTTGGGTTTCTGGCTTGATGAACCTGGTAAAAGGTGGTGACATTGGTGGTAGGCAGTGACTGGGGTAGGGCCAGGTTTGGGTAAGGAAAAGACAGTACAAACGAAGGGTTCTGTTTCAATGTGTTAAATTTGGGATACCTGTGAGACACCCAAATATCAAGTAAGAATCCAGAGTTCTGTGACTTTGGGCTAAAGATACATATCTGGAGTTATCAGCATATAGGTGACATTTAAAGATATGAGTATATAAGATAATATAAGGATAGCAAGTGCAGAGAGGGGACCCAAGCTCTAAGGCCCTGAGATTTGGCAGCAAAGAAAGAATTACAAAGGGGATAAGGAAGCACCACTCGGAGGTTGGAGGAAAACCAGGAGAATTGAATCTCACAGAAGCCAGGAAAGAAGAGTATGCTTAGAAGGAGTAGCTACCAACCATGTAAAGGGGAGTAGAGTTTAATGAGTGTGTATCACAAGCCAGAAAGATGCATATGAGACCCCATCCCCACCCTCAAAGAACTCATTCTTATCACCCTTTCTGAGATTCGTTAACAGTTCCAGTTCAGCTTGATTTCACTGGACAAATGCCTGATGAGTAACTAGCATGTGTTGATGCAAGGGTACAGAAACAGAGGCCCTGCCCTCAAAGAGCTTGTAATAAGGGACAGATGAAAAAAGTTTCATGCATCTAGGGCATCACCTTCTCTTACACCCTTTCACAGGTTTCCTTCTCCTAATAGCAGGTGTCTGACATCCAATTTCTTGACAAGCCGTGAGCTGGCCAGAGAGTGAGGCAACAAAAGGGAGAGGCCCCAAGGATTTCCCACAAGTCAAGAGTGAGCTACTTCCTCTGTGCTAAAATGAAGAAAGAAGAAGAAGAAGGAGAAGGAGGAGGAGGAGGAGGAGGAGGAGAAGAAGGAGGAGGAGAAGGAGAAGGAGAAGGAGAAGGAGAAGAAGAGGAAGAGGAAGAAGAAGAAGAAGAAGAAGAAGAAGAAGAAGAAGAAGAAGAAGAAGAAGAAGAGGAAAAAGAAGAAGAAGAAGGAGAGGAAGAAAGATGAGGAGGAGAGGAAGAGGAAGAAGAAAAAGGAGGAAGAAGAGAAGGAAAGGGAGAGGGTGAGAGAAGGAGAAGAAGAAGGAAGAGGAGGAGAAGAAGGAGGAGGAAGAGAAGGAGGAGGAACAAAAAAGGTGCATATTGTAGTATGCCTTGAATAAAAGAACAAAATTTTGACATAATACACTGGTCTGTATAAAAATAAGGCCAAAATAAATCTTGATCTTATGAGAATAATAATTGTTTGTTAATTACAAGGAGTAGGGTCTGCTAACGTGATACTCAGTTTGTATGGTACATGTTTCTCAGTGCTCTCAGTGTGCCCTTGTGATTTCATGAAGATCAAAAGTCTACAGTCAAGGGTCTCTTGCCTATCCTGCAATAGGTCACAGAGGCCACCTGGGGCAGTATCTATAGGCCAGCCACTGATCTTTGTTTTGGTCACATTGGCTCAAGCTGGGACGAAAGTTTCTGGATAAGGTGACTTTCATGAGACCTTTTCTCCATGGAATCAAAGTCATTTTTAGATCAGGAAATAACTCTAGAAATAATGAATCCAAAACTCGTATCAATTCAGAGTCACTGACATTAAATTATTTGCTTAAAGTAATACTGCTACTGTGTTTTAATTCATCTCTTACCACCTCCCCTACCCAAGCTAAGGTCAACATACAGAATAAATGCACAGCAACTGCATGTTCAGGGTTCAGGGTTTAGTTGCGTGGGTGTGGTCTAGGAAGCTCTGCCACCCTCTTGCACATTTGTCCATAGTTGCTGACTCGTGCTCGGGACACTGAGACGTGATTCTCTTCTACCTTCCTCCGATTCTAAAGAAGATGATAATAATAACAAACCAATATAGGCTTTGTTCTAAGTGCTTGAAAACACATTAACAAGTTGATTTGTGTGGGGCAGGTATACCTACTGTGCTTACTTTACAGAAGCAAAAACGAAGGCATGAAGTAATCAAGTAACTTCCTTAAGTTTACAAAGTTAGCTGTGGGACAGTTCTGGTAGTTTGGTTGCAATATCCATGTTCTTGCTACACATTGCCTCCTGAGATGGATGTCAAACTTACACGCAAAAGTTATTGAAGTTAAGATTGTCTCCCTGGGAAACAACCCAGTTTCAACTTCAAACCAGTGTGTATGAAAGAGGCAATACAGTAAAGGGACACAAGGTTGACTTGGACAATGGGAGTGGTAGGAAGAAAATGGAATATTAATTGGATGCCTTTGTGCATCAGGCATTGTTCTAAGTATTTTGTGGATCTTATTTCATCAATCCTAACACCAAGCCTGAAATACAGTTAATTTGCAGGCACGGAAAGAGGCTCAGCTGTTCTGCCTATGGAGTAGCCATGATTTTCTTTACTTCTCCCTCGGAAAAAAAAAGAAAGAAACTGCGGCTCAGATGGCTTAAGCATACTCAAAACAGGTCTCTCTACTTCTTTCTTGTTGAATGTTATAGGAGGAGAGCTGATGTGACTTGGTGCCTGATGGCGTTACTACCAAAGCTCAGACCTCAGGCAAATTCTAGAATTCCCTACATGTAGGACTAGGAGAGTGAGAGTTGGGTTCCATCTGGGTGTCTGGATTTATTCCCTTCTGTTTATATCCGTTTTGCTGGAGCTTTCACAGGGACTCCAAGTCAAGGAGTAGGACCTGAGTTGACATCTTGGACCACCCCTGGGAAGAGACTGGAGAAAGAGCATGTGCTAGATCTAGGATTCCAGCACTGCTGCTAATCAGCCCAAGCTGGAGGTGTATGTCAATCCATCATAAAACTTGTGAAATCTTGTTCTGGGGAGTTAGGATTTCCAAGTGGGCCATGTTTCCTCTAAGGTGTTGTTTTACTAGCAGAGACCAGCTTCAAAGACATAGCTATGGCTCTCCTCTCAGTCTCTTCTGGGTGCTGCACAACCTGAAGGTGGGCCTACATAGCTCCCTCATTCTGTAGACCCCGACTCTTGCATGGGGTCTACAGAAGGGCTCTGTCTTGGTATCTCATATCCCTGCCACCTAGCAGCCCTTATCCAGACATGTCATTCTTTCTGGTCTCTCTGGTAGACCTACTGTCCCTGAATCAAGTTACCTGAAGGAGTCTTTTTCGGGGATAAATTCACAACAAATATTTCCTGAGCACCTGATCCCACATGTGAAAAAGATCATAGCTCTCTTTAAGGAGTTATTAATCTAGTTGAGGAGGTAAGATAGTGCACAACAAAAGGTAATGGAGACTATGTTAAATGCTGTAAGAGGGGTACTAAAGTACTTGAAGACTAGTATATAGGAATAAGGGCGTATGCTGGACATCCTCCATTTGTCTCATCAGATCCACTCTTCATTGCTCCCATCTGGCATCTGTGGGCTCCAGCACCACTGGCTTCCACTTGGGCCTGGGCAACTTCCAGCATGAGATTGGAGGGTGGATGGAGAATGCGTGTGGAATATTTAGTTCCTTGGCCTTCCTCCTGCTTGAGTGCCAAAGGTTTGCTGTGAGGGTCACAGCTCCTATCTGGTGGCCTTCTCTATAGAGCTGCCTTGCCAGGCCACAAACACTGCTTCCTCCTCTTGCTCCCGCAGGCCCATGCGTGATCAGGGCTCTTCAGTGTTGTTTGCCCAGAGGCCCTGCACTATGCCTTGTTGGGTTTCCTAAACTCTGCTTTCACCTTTGTCCACAACCACTTTGTTATACATTCCTCAAATAATCCAGTTTGATCATGTTACATGCTTCCTGCCAGGACCTGGACCAATAAAGTAGGAATTCAGCAAGCTAGGGGGATGCCACGACATGAAGTCCAGAATGGTTGAACATAAAGGGAGCTGAATGTGGGAGAATGAAATGAAAGGGAGCTTGAGGCCAGATCCTGAGAGGACACAAATGCCATGTCAGCATGTCTACATTTTATCTGTCCCTGTTTTTCAGTGGAAAACACTGGCAGTTTCTGAATTGGGAAGTAGACTGAATTAAAGTTAATCCCTCATTTTTGGATAGGTAATTTTGCCATAAGAATGTAAAATGTATTCTGGGGTAAAGGATATCCATGGAGGAGGAAGAACGAGTTGGAAGACAAAAAAAATGCATATACTCTGACTCAGAAAATCCATTTCTAGGTATTTCTCACAAACAAAAAATTAAAAACATGCACAAAGATTTAACTGCAATGACAGTCACTGAAGTACCATTTCAAAAATTAAAAATTATAAACAACCCACATTTTCACTAACAAAAAATAAATATTATTTAGCCTTTCAAACTGATGCTGTAGATGTGGATTTGTTGGCTTGGTAAAATGTTAGTATTACATGGCTGTATGAAAATAGAGCCTTATAAAAATGGCCAATAGTTTCAGTATTTTTTTATGTGGAAAAAGCTTAAAGGGATATATATTTAATTAGTAATAGGCACAATTTTTTTTGTAATGTATAATTTGAGTAAACCAAAGAAACATTTTGTAATTGTCAAGGTTAGACCTTTTGAGGGCCTTGATTAGCATGAAAACAGTAGGAACTGTGCAACCAGATAAAGGAAGTGGGTGATGAATCACAGAGAGAAACCTGGGAGTCTTGGATTTGGCACAATGCCTCCTACATCTTGATTAAGGTGAGTAGGTGTGTTATCAATGATTGGGGTAAGGAAAAATGCCCTGAAGACCAATTTGGCAATCTAGGTGGTAGAATCCAGTTACTGAATGCATGCAAACAAACCCATTGTGACATCTACAGTTCTCAAGTCCCTAAGTAAACCACATCCACAAAAGACATTGAGGCATTGCCAATGAGGAATGAAGGCTTAGCCTGGTATTGGACAATAAGGTTTTGAATTGGCTAAAATAGCAAATAAATGATTAGTTTTTTCTACTTCAAAAACTTAGAGGCATAGTTATCATCATTGGACTCTTGGCCTTCAAATTCTATTCTCAGATCACGACATTCTACCTTCCCACTTCTGTGTCTCTGTCTTGTGGTAGGTGTTTCCAACCCACACAAACCAACAGTATCTTCCAGGTCTTCCTAGTTATTCACATATATATTCATATATGTATGAATTATCTTTCTCATAAGTATATTTATATGAACCTATATGCATATATATCTATATACATACTAATAGCTAACATCTATCAAGTGCTCCCTCTGCTTGTCAGACGTTGTTCCAAGCACTTCACATTCATTATTCCTTATCATCCTCACTACAACCCAGTGGTGTAGGCACTGTTATTATTTTCATTTTACAGATTAGGACACTGAGGGGTTAGAAGGCTACATAACTTGCCCAAGGACTTAGAAGGAGTACAGGTAGAGCTGGATTCCTGACTCTGCTCTTTTAATAACCACACTCACATCTCAAAAAGCATCTAGAAGATAAGTACCAACTTGTTAAATGATTACCTAATGAGGTTGGGATTGTAGGGAAACCTGTACTTCCTATTTTTCTCTGTTTTGTTTAGATTTCTAGCAATATCAATATTACATCTTAACTGGAAAAAATATTTTCAAATTACCATCAATTATGTCATTTTCTTAACTTTACTGCATGTTTTGGTGTACTACTATATTGCCATGTGCTAGACTTTGTACTGGATGCAAGAATAAAAATGACAAGGTTCCTGTCCTCAAGGTGCTAACTGTCCAAATTCTGTTACATTACTTAGAGGACTTTTTTTTTTTAGTAACCCCAGCCCTCCTTCCATTCTTACCCTCTGCTTTGTCCTACCCATATGCCTAATGCTCTTGCCATGATGGAGAGCTTGACATTCCCAAAGTGTATGATTCACCTTTAGGCCCCTGAGCCTTTGCTTATGAAGTACCATATTCTGTAGAATTAGTAGGAGTTCATCTGGAAGAACTCCTACTCAAGCTTAAAAGCTACTGCCATGGTGAAGCCTTTTCAAGAATTTCTAATCTTAAAAAGTTTTAAATATGTATTCAGTGCAATCATGAGCATAGTTCAAATAAGTAGCGCTGAACTACTAAAAAAGAAAAGCAAGAGTCTCCCACCTCAGCCCACCCAACCCCAGTGTTAACCTCCACCTCAAGCTCATTGCCATTCTCCAAACTCTGAATGGTTTGTTTTTAGATTTCTGGCGGTGATTTCCATGTTTCCAAAATAACATGCTATCTAATTGTTTCTCGGTATATCATCTTAGGCCCTATCTACCTAATTTTTCCTAAGAGAAATGAAGGTTTAACTCATATACACACTGGTCTTATCTCCTCCCTAACCTCCTAATAGAGATACATCTATATGCTCAGCTCTGCACTGCTCTCTCCTCTGTACACCCAGACCTTTTTATCCTCTTCTGTCAACCACAGACAGTATCTTTTGATTCTCACTTTCTAAAATGGGAAACTTAGTACCCCACCCTTCTCTCCACCCTGCTCCTGCTCCTGCTCCTACCCCTTTCTATCTAGTGACGTTTACGCTGTGCATTAAAAAATTTGATTATATTTACATTTTCTTTTATAGTAATAGTTCTTCTTTGACTTGTTTATGAGGTGAATCTAAGAAAACCAATAGGAATGTTTCTGTGATTAGACTATGTGACTATAGTTCCCTATAATCTAGTGGAGGGCTTGATTATGCTTTCTGCTCTGGGTCATTTGGAGAATATTCAGATTTCAGATTTAAATGGGATCTCGTGTTTGAGACAACACTAGTAGCTCAAAATCAATCCATTTTAGGTACATCACACTTCCATCAGAACTTTCCTGGACATTTTCTCTCTTGAATATCCTAGTTTTAATTTTAACTGCATATTTTAGATGGAAATAATTTAACCATAATTTTTTTCTTTGCATTCTGTCACCTTCTAATAACCTTGAGGGCTTCCAAGTTCCTAGTCATGCTTTTGATTTTATTGAACCCTATTTTTCCCTCCAGTCTTCCTACTGCAATCAGGATGGGTTGCTTCCTAGCCTCGGCACTCCTACCATTCTGGGACCTCTTCTGCTTATCCGAGTTGGAGCCACTTTTCTTTGGGTCCCATACAGTGAAGTGTCCTTGACGCCCACATCTTTCTCAGGATGATTAATAACTCACCTTGCTGAACTCCCACAGTACTCTGTATTTGCCTAATAGGGTAGCACTTTATGTTGTTTTTTCCTTATCGTCCAGGGATGGACTGTGTCTTATTCATCCTTGAAATGGTACCTGACATACAGCTGGTCCTCACCTCATTTAACATTATTCTAATTTAAAGAAACATCGAGCACATGGCAAGGCACAGTGGCTCTCACCTGTAATTCCAGCACTGATGCAGGAAGATCACTTGAGCCTAGGAGCTCAGGACCAACCTGGGCAACATAGTGAGACACTGTCTCTACAAAAAATACAAATACAAATTTAGCCTGGTGTGGTGGTATGTGTCTGTAACCCCAGCTACTTGGGAAGCTAAGGTAGGAGGATTGCTTAAGCCTGGGAGGTCAAGGCTGCAGTGAGCTGTGATCACGCCACTGCACTGCAGGCTGGGTGACAGATTAAGACCACATCTTTAAACAAACAAACAAACAGCAACAACAGAAAAGAAAAAGAAATTGAGCACATTATTACAATTTAACATCTTAATTGAAGGGAAGAGCTGAGCCATTAGTTTCACTCATATTAAACAGGAAATAAGTACTGCTATGTTGATGGGAAATGAAAGGAAGAATTAAGTAAGAAATAGAATAATGAAGAACCAACTTAGGAAAACTAAAACATAACCCATATCAGTCTCACCTTATAATCTGTATGTCTGTGTTGATTTATCCTCTTGGAATGTGAGAAATATTCTTTATTAATTCCACTCACTGGGTTGCCAGATATAACACAGGAAGCCCAGTTAAATCTGAATCTCAGATAAACAACAAATAACTTTTTATTATATGTCCCCAATACTGCACGAGACGTATTTATACTAAAACACTATTTGTTGTTTATCTGAAATTCAAATTTCACCGAGTGTTCTGCATTTTTATTTGCTAAATCTGGGCACTCTTCACTGGGCACCTTCTCAGAGCACTAACCCGCCAAATGCCAACTGCTATGGGACTGCTCTGAGAATATGACCTAATGACAATGGAAGATGACATGTTGCTGGCAATGAGAGAAGTCAACAAAATGTGTATACTTGTTTTTAGGAGTTGTTCTCAAAGCTTACCACCTTTTTAGTGTGGTGTTAGGTCTTCAACTTCAACTTCATCTTCATCTTTGTTGTAAGGTCAAAGGAAGACATGAAAGATCTCTTTGGTAGGGCATAATGTAGCCTTTTAGATTGATATTTGTGGGCCATTTGTTTTACAGGGAATTAGTCAAGAAGTACAAGACAATGCCATTGGACAGATAGTTTCATTTAAATTTTTAAAAAACTATTGTTAGGTTTAAATGAGTCACTGCTTCATTAAGCTAATATTAGAAAACACACATTGAATGAATGTTTCCCACAGGCCAAGCTCTGTCCTAAGCATTTCACATGTATTCACATTCCATGCTCACAAGCTGCCTCTGACTGACTGATTTTGATTTTCTTGATTTTATGGATTAGGAAACTGAGAAGCAGAGATGATGAACTTTCCCAAGGTCACACCACTCATAAGTGGGAGAAACAAGCTAAAACTCAGGCCGTCTTACTGCAGAGTACTCAAAATCGAAATAAACAAAATTTCATCTCCAGTTCTGGCGCTTTACCAAAAAACAAACCACGATTTAAAAATATAAAATTTTAATAACACCACACATAAATTTCAAACTACTTTCCCCGAGTTTGTAACTGAAGTTTTAAGCAAGTGTGTTTTTAATTTATTAGAAAGTGGATTGAAGAGAAAGCATTGGAAAATGAAGGAAGAAGTTTCAGCTAAACCCCTAATAGAACTGTGTTCAACTGCGCTATAAAACGGCTCCTTCTAGCTCCAAATCTCCTCAGACCATGAGTGCTACTCCTGATTGCCCTGCATTGTCATTTCCAGGGAGAAATGACACCAACACAGTGGCAGGCCTTCCAATCTGGAGCACAGTCCACACCACTTCTGAATTGGTGTTCCGTGTACAACGTGCCGGAGTGCGGAAAATGCGCAGCGCATTGCCGATTACAGATGGTCGGAGGAATTCAGTGTATTCAGAGAACATGGTGAAGCAAGCAAAACCGGCCTGACGTGGGGCGAATTCAGCCGGGAACAAATCTGATCGGCATCAGGTCTGCGGACCGGAGCTGGCAAGCGAGGCACCACAACGCACTACCTGGCTTCCTCAAGGCGGGCTCAGTTAACCGCGGGTCCAGGTGCGGGCCCCCGCCCTGGGGAGAGTGCCGGGTGCGCCCGAGCGCGTTCGCGTCGGAAGCTGCCGCGGCTAGTGGGAGACCGGGGCCACACGCCCCTCCCCGGTCCCTCCTCCAGCAGCCGCGGGGGAGGAGAGGGTCGGGGCCACAAAGCCGCGCGGGGCGGGCCCAAGACACAGTCGGCGTGCAGCCCACCTACCCGCGCGCGCGCGTCGGAGCTGCTCTGCCGGCAGCCACGGGGACAGCAGCTGGCCGGAGACTCGCAGTGCTGGCGGCGAGAAGCGGTTGGGTTTGGAGCGCTCGGGTCGCTTCGGTGCGCGGTGGAACGCGCCCAGAGACTCGGGTTCCCGCGAGCAGCTCCGCGCCTCGCCTGGGTGAGGAGGGGCCCCGGGGGCCAGGCGGGAGCGGGAGCAGGAGGAAGGGGGCGGGGCGCGCCGGGCGCGGGAGGCACTGTCGCCTCGCTGGAGGCCCGGAACCCGGGCCAGGGTGGGCTAGCTGAGCCTCACCGGCCCTGCAGGCCGTTCCTGGACTCACCGACCCTGCCGCCCTCAGAAACAGCGCCAGGATCCTCGCGGGGAGAGCGGGGGAGGGTGACGAGATTCGACACCAGTTCTCCCAAACCTTTTCCCGAAAGGAAAGGAAGCAACTCCAACACCTCAGAGCTAGGGGGAGAGTCAGGCCAGGGGAATAGGGTACACACGGGGTTTTCTTATCTGTAAGTCTCCTACCGGGACAGTCTTTCTCTCACACACAGGCGCACACACACATCCCTACACACCTCTCACTCACTCTCCTCTCTCTCCTCTCTCTCTCCCTTCTCTTTTCAGAGAATTGGAAACTCTTAACTAAGAGTTACCAATAAAACAAGTCATCACAGAATGCAGGGAAATTATTGCTAAAATAATAGCTGGCTTAATTTCGAAAGTTGAGTATGCTTAGATAAAAATTCCAAAAATAGAATAATTAAAGCTGGGAATGGGAAAAAAATAAATATTTTGGACAGATCTGCCTTTGTCCTGGCTGTGGCCATGCAGATATCTGTGAGTGCAAAGATTTGTAGATAATTGAAAGTATCTATATGGCAGCAACATTTCTGGAGAAGGCTGTGGACCAGAGTTGAATAGGGTTGTTTCCCTTAGTGAAGCATTCTCTCTCAGAGGAAGATCTCACATTCTCCCTCATTGATCGCTAAGTTTTACAGAGTCAGGAAGTTTTAAAATTGTTTACCAACTAGGGTGGCGATGTTCTTCACAGAGATAGGACAACTAACTGCCACAGTGAGACAACTCTATTTCTCTTTCTTGACTCCTTTTGATGTGCAACTTACTAAAAGGAGATACGCCTGCTTAGAGGAAACAAGCCCTTCCTCATTTATATTGTGTGCAGTGGAAATGTCAGCATGTGACTTAATATGTCTCTAGGTCATGTTAACTTGCCAGATCCCCTGAATTATTTACTGGTCAGTGTGTCTGAATTTCAGCTTGAAGTGGCCAGTCTGGTGATTCGAATTGCAGACAAAATGTGATAGTAATTCTGGGAGCTGTATGATTTATCTCTTACCATATGTACCACCATATTTCCCTTAGGGTTGGGGAGTGGGGTGCTTGGGGTATCTTTAAGGGAGAGGTTACACGTCTCCTTGAAGCCAGAAATCTATTTGTTTGACTCATGTTTTGAAATGTTGAATTAGTTGCTCTGTTAAAAGTCAGTGGGTATTACGTACAAATGTAATTTTCCAGCTTTTCTTGGAAACAATCCGTTGATCTAGTGACACGGAGCTGCCATTCCTACATGGAAGCCATTAACTGGAATAGAGTGCTAGTCACCTCCTTTGGATGATCCACTTTGCCACAATCCACACCAATCTTTATTCTATTGCATGGACCTGTTTGATTCATTTAAATTACCTGGCTGGCCCTTGGAGACTTTTGATTTTTAACCTCAGGTTTAGGGCAATCAAGCGCAGCTTGTCTGTTACACTTTCACCCTCATCTAATGCAGGAATCTCTATTCCAGGAATCTCTACCCCTGCTGGTAGTCCCCAGACCTGTACTTTCACTGCTCCTCTGATAAAGAGGATATTGCTAATTGTTGAAAAGCTCCTGTTGATAGAGCTGTACAATCTGGGCCCACATAGAACGTTTAGGACCTTTGCACAGAACTGTGGCTGTCACATGCCATCTGAGTTTTCCTCATAGGAAACATTCCTTATTTGTTCAACAGCTCCTCCTGTGACTTGCTGCCTTGTTCCCTCATCATTCTGGTTATTTTGGGGTTATTGTCTCTTGGCATGAACCTTTACTTGTTAAAATCCTTAAAGCCCCACCAATTTAACAAGATGTGGTCTAACTGCTGCAGAATGCAGTGGGAGGGTGGCCTCCCATTCTCTAAGATGTTATTCTTTTGTCTTACAACTGAAGATGTCTTTAGATTTTTCTTGGCCAATCCATTGTGTTTTTAAATTTACTTTCAGGGCTTATTTTCCAGTTAGATTCTTCCTGATCGTTTACGGGAGAACTATTCAATGTACAGCTTGAGAGCAATGGTTTTCAGCTGAAGATGATTTTTGCCCCCACTCCAGGGGACATTTGGCAATGTCTGGAGACATACTATTTAGTTGCCACAACTGGGGTGTGCCAATGGCATCTAGTGGGTAGAGGCCAGGGATGCTGCTAAACACCCTGCAATGCATAGGACAGCCCCCACAACCAAGACTTGTCAGCCCCGAGTGTCAGTAGGGCTGAGCTTAAGAATTCCTACTTTAGAGTCAGGGTCTAGGTTCAGATCTTGGTTTAGCTACTTCCTGTCTCTGTGACCTTGGGCATGTTATTTAACCTCTTTGTCTTCATTTTCTCATCTGTATATTGAAGAACTCTGAGGACTAAATGAGTTCATTTATATTAGAAGGGTACCTGCCACAGAGTAAGTTATCATGATTGCTAACTGTCGTACAAACACCATCTTATTTTTCTACCTTATTTTATTCATTTTAGTTTGTACATATGACATCAGATAAGTGGGTGGGTAAAATTTGAGGGATAGCACTTCATTTCTAATCTTGCCTATGGGATGGGCACTGGTGCATTTGGATGTTTTAGGGAGCTAACAGCTCTTCTCAGAACTGCCTTCCCTCTATGGCCTCCATTATCATTTTTCCTGCTTCTTTCAGTATTTTCTGCTGTATTGGGGCATATATGTCAGTTTAATACTGCATCCTCCTGGAGAACATGGACACTGAGTTCCGTTAGCGGGAGAGGATCTGTGCCTGTTGCTTGTACACTCCGTTTCCGGTGCCCCCCAAGTTCCTCCACGCCCCGGTCACTGTGGCTTGCACCTGCACAACAGACTCCTGGGGCTGAGCAGCAATTGGTAGACTTTGGGTAATAGTAATAGCACTCCTCCAAGGGCTCATATCCCCATCACAACCCCATTATTGGGGTTCCCCTTTCACAGATGAGGAGAGAAAAGCAAAAATTAGGCAAGAACTTAACTGCAGTCACCAAACTAATAAGCAGCAGATTCAAGATTCAAACCTTGGCAGCCAGAAACTGGAGCTAGATTTCTAAACCACTTTATTTTTCTGACACAAGATTAAGTTTTCTCAAGAAGTATACCCATGACCTTAACCTAACCACCATGTAGCTATTTATGCATACAGCAGTCAACAGATCCACTTATTCTTACTATTGTGAGTAATATTGCATACATGGGGTGTGTGTATTTGTGTGTATGTGTGTTTCTTTTTCTTCCACTGTGTTTCATTTGTTAAGGGCAGGGGTTGATTGTGACTTTCATTTTTCATAATGCAAAGATTTCTGATCCTTTAAGGAGAAGCCACAGTTACTCTAGAAAAATCATTCTTCTGAAGCTTTAAACTCATTGTAAGACTGTAGAGAAGACAGTAGCTGAGGTCACAGTGCCAGGTTGGCCTATCTAGGCAGGCAGGTTGGAGGACTGAATCTGAGAGTAAGATCAGGAACTTTCAGTATAGCAGCAAGCTGCCTAGTGATCTTAGACAACTTTTACATTTTATGACCTTTAAGCCATACAGAACACCAAACATCTGGACATTTGCACATTGGATGCAGATTAGTTCCCATTTCCAAAATTGTGAGTAGAATCAATTAATTGTATGTTACTTGCAGGTTTTCAGTACAGTACTTGTACTTATAAATGACTGTTATTAAACTACTTCCACAATAGGGAACTGTTTCTTATTTTGCTCTTTTGACGGTACTTCTTTTCTTAGGTTGTGAAATGATTATGCAAGAGTTGTGGCTACTGTCCCCCACATAAGAGACTTTGGACACTTCTGCAGAAGTCACTTGAGTGCTATACATTTGAGATAATGTCCAAGTTAAGTTTCAATTCCATTAGCTAATATGGTAGAGAGAAAATAATAGAGCAGATATTATCTTTTCTCTTTCTTGGTTTCAAATTAACAAGTATTGAGCAGGAAATTTTTTGCAGATACTTTTAAAGAGAATCATATATCTTACATAAAGATGGGACCTGAGAGTTCAACCGCAGTCATCCCTTTTTCAGCATCCCTGGAGGGGAGTTATTTAGCAGTGTTCTCATGGTAGAGAAAGCTACACTGTGAGGTAGACATCACAACTGACTTAATTATCAAAATGTTCTTCCTTTTATTTCTCATGCGTCTGCCTCCCTACAATGAAATACATATTTCTTCCTTATTAAACAAGGATAGAGTTGCCCAGCATTTTCTTAGACCAGGGTTCCTCAACCTCAGCATTATTGACATTTTGAGATTCCTCTATGATGTAGGGCTGTTCTGTGCACTACAGGATGTTTAACAGCATCCCTGACCGCTACTCACTAGATGCCAGTAGCAGCCCCCTCCTGGTTGTGGCAATGAAAAATATCTCCAGACATTACTAAGTGTCTTCTGGGGGGCAAAATTGCCTTAGTTGAGACACTGTTGTAGAGTGATGTTCTAGCTGCATTCTCCAGCCTTCATCCTATTGTAAAATATCCAAAGAAGATTTTATCTTCTTCAGCAATCATTTGGTCTGGTAGTGGGCCAGTTTTGAGATACTTCAGCCGCTTTCTTTAACTTTAGTGGAAACTGAATTGGCCTATTATTTGCTCTTTGTCTCATTCGGTTACTTTATATGTTCCATATTAGTTTTCTATTGCTGCTCTAAAAATTTACTACAAATTTAGTCGCTTAAAGCAACACAATTTATTATCTCATCGTTCTGAAAGTCAGAAATCTGACACAGCTTTACTAGGCGAAAATAGAAGGTTCGGTGAAACTTCAGGAGTCAGCAGGGCTGTGTTGCTTTCTTGAGGCTCTAGAGAGCCTTCCTTCATTTTCAAAGTCAGTCAGGTGGGTTGAGTTCTCACATCATTCGGACCTCTTCTGCCATCCTCTTATACTTTTAAGGACTCTTGTGATTACAGTAGGCCAGATAATCCATGGTAATCTCCCTATTTTAAGGTCAACTGTTTAGCAATATTAATTCCATCTTCATCTTAATTCCCTTTTGCCTGGAACATAACATATTAACATGTTCTGGGGTTTCGAATATGGACATTTAGGTGGAGTGCATTATTCAGCCGATCACATGCTCCCATTCCAAAGGTCAATCAAGAAGAATTTGGAAAGACAGTACTGGTACTTAACAAATGAGCATCTTCTTTTCTGACTCTTTACCAATAACACAAGAGTTAAGCCCGTCTGTCCTAATCTCTTGCCAGGACTCGGTTTTACTTGGATGGTTTGTCGGCTCTTCACAGAAATTCCAGACTTGAGATTGGACATTTTACCTGTTGTTTTGGTTTGTCTTTTGTTTCAAAAAGGGAAATGATGCTGGATGAGAATTTAACAGTGACAAATAGGGGAAATCAGGATTTATGGCAGTCTTGGTTGTATATGGAGATTGCAACTGAGATCTGAAGAACAGGGAGAAAACTGTGGTTTCAGTGGGAGAAATGAAGCCTATAGGAGAGAGGCAGAAAGGTGAAGTCCATTTACATGGAACACATTATCTGAGTGATCATTGAAAGTCTTCTTGACTGTCAGGATGATATTTTATCTAGCGGTCAGGGGGCAAAATTGAAGATAATTATTTTCAGGCCTTGCTATTTGAAGAAAATTATTGATTTTTAAAGTGAACACTCCTATTGATTTAGAATATTGGACAAGAGAAAGTAGGAAAAGTATTTAAAAATTACCTTTAGTTTCTAACTATATAAAACTCTCCAAAGGAGATACACTTTGCAAACATTTGTTATTTTTTATATTTATTTTTCTTCCTCCTCATCCCCCTCTTCTTTCTCTTCTTCTTCCTCTTTTTCTCCTCCTCCTTCTTCTTCTCCTTCAATATCTGGAATCATGGATAATTTTCTTAATTCTCTACATGGCATTTTACTTGATATTAAACATAAGCACTCTTCATGATCATACAAACACTTTTGATTTCCAGGATGATATTTTACCTAGTGGTCAAAGGCCCAAATAGAAGATAATTATTTCCAAGATTCTAGAGGCCACCCACATATCATAGCTCATGCCCACTTCCTTCATTTTTAAACCCAGCAATGGTGAGTTAGTTCTCATATTACATCATGCGGACTTCTTCTTCTGCCATCCTCTTATACTTTGAAGGACGCTTGTGATAACACTGGGCCAGATAATCCATGATAATCTCCCTACTTTAAGGTCAACTGAGCAGCAACATTAATTCCATCTGCATCTTAATTCCCTTTTGCCATGGAACATAACATATTCGCATGTTCCAGGGTTAAATGTCCTTTTAAAAATTATTTATTAGTAAATGAATAAATTTTACACTAAAAAAATGGGAAAAACACCCATAAATCCATCACCCCTCTTTATATTAATTGTTTTTTACTATGAATATTTACATAATTTTATATATATTTTTAATTAAAATTGCATTGTAAATAGTTAATGTGAATATCACATCAATAACTGAATAAAAATCCCATTTATTATAGCCTCTGACATTTGTAGGGTTTCCATTGTAAGTATATGTATGTGTATGTGTTAGCTCTTAGAGTTGGAATAAACATTGTAGTGCAAGAAGGTTTTAATTTTCCTGCATGTAAGATATTTTTGTGCTAATCCCAGAAATTTAATTAAAAGGTCAATTAAGGGTGTGGACAATTCTTGCCAAATTGCCTTCCTGAAATCAGTGTATCCATTTATAAGTCCACTGGCATTACTGACTTTGTTTTGCTAAACTTTGCAGTTTTAAAACATAAGTCCTGTGTTCCTAGACTTCTGGTTTACTAATTACTGATCTGTTTGACCAGTTACATGTTTCTCAAATAAAATTTTGGCTGGGGGGGTGGCTCAAGCCTGTAATCCCAACACTTTGGGAGGCAGAAGTGGGTGGATCACCTGAGGTCAAGAGTTTGTGACTAGCCTGGCCAACATGGCGAAACCCCATCTCTACTAAAAATGTAAAAATTAGCCAGGCGTTGTGGTGGGTGCCTGTAGTCCCAGCTACAATGGAGGCTGATGCAGGAGAATCGCTTGAACCTGGAAGGCGGAGGTTGCAGTGAGCCGAGATGGTGCCATTGCTCTCCAGCCTGGGTGACAGTGAGACTCTGTCTCCAAAAAAAAAAAAAAAAAAAGGAAAAAATTTTGTATTTTTGTATTGACCAGTGATTGTGGTTATGGTAATACATTTGCATACAATGTGATGATGAAGACTGCTGAATCAAGGGTTTCAGTGTAGTCACTTTGGATTCTCTATTTCTAAGAGAATGTCTAAAGTTACCATTAGGCTTTTCAGGGTCATAGCTCTTAAATATAAATACATTTCTAGCTAACTCATATCCCATGGTTGACAAAAGGGCACTTATCTGTGGAAAGAGAACTTTAAAAGTTAAAAGACATTTTATGAATTATTCCTATGTGTTCATATACAGAAGCTTCTGTGGTCATTGTGATTATTACATGTTAATATGGTTCCTGGTTCATAACTCCCATAGCCGTTGCTACAGCCTTTTGTTGTAATATTGGAGTGCTTTAGGCCTCAGGAGCAGGTCTCAGAAAATAGAATGTTTCTTTCTGACCTTTTCCTGCCTTCCTTTCATTTGTCCAAGGCAGGACTCTGATCTGATTGTAGGTTATAAGACCCTCATTCCGGGAGGGGTCCTCTTACCCTGGAGGAAGGAATGCTGCACAGAAAGACCAAGAAGAATCTGAACAGACAGGCCTTGCTGGGTTTCTTCTCTTATTCTATTAGCATTATAGCTTACCCTTATTGTGCAGTCATCTTTCTACATAGCTGTTCATACTTTGTTGAACCTATGCATAAAAATAGAAAATTTCCTCTGTATCTTTGGATCTTCATTCTGAAGGATCCTTGTCAATACACATTAAATGAATAATCTGTCTTTTATGAATTGATTTCTGAGTGAACCTTTAGAAGTTCAAGGGGAATGCCACGCATGTCCCCCTTGGCCCCTGCAGTGTGCATGTATTCAAGCCTAGAAATACCTCTGGAAAAAAATCTGTTAGCAAGTCATTATTTGTGAAGAGACAACTCAATTTACCTTTTCCTGTTATGTTAGGATTTTTGAAATCATATATTAACTTTATAGTAAAATTAAATATAATACTGAAATAAGATCAAATAAAATCGACCAAAACTATAAATAATCTTAAAGAGTTACACTATGCGTACCTTTTTTCTGATCAAAAGGAAGGTGTTGAATAGGGAAATACAGTCCCTCTGCAAGTAGTTGAAGTTTGGAGCTCCAGCAACACATTTCCCAGCTGCCTATCTGGGTCTTTGTAGCCTGTGCAATAGGAGCTGCCCTTACTACAGCCCCATCTCTTTGAAATCTTTCTCCCTGAATTCCTGTTGCTCTCAGAACTTGTACCGTATCATTTAAGAATTATAAAATGCCCCTGTAATTTGTTTCTTCCTGTATTATATTATTAATATATGCTAGTCTTATCTCTGAAACACAGTTGCAAACACTCTGAGAGTAGGGACTGTGTCAAATTCTCTGGCACTTACCACAGTTGTTGCCATAGGAGAGGGCATATAGTATTTGCTTTAGAAATACCCTTTGATTGAATGACTGCAGATCTGCTGTTATTCAGGATCGGCCATGCTGTGCTGCAGTAAGGCAATAACAGCTTCACCTGGAAATTTTCAGTGGCTTAACACAGCAAAGGTTTATTTCTTGTTTGTGAAAGGTCATTTGAATTGGCAGGGGCTCTTCTCTGTTCAGTGACTAGGCATCCAGGCTTCTTTCACTTCAAGACTCCAGTATATCAGCACGTGATTTCTAAGTTTGCCGTGTGAGGGAAAGGAAGGGATGAAGGAGATACAGTGACTCTGTTTCAGACCACTTCGGTTCAAATTTCCTGTTTCTCAGGAATTAGTCCTGTGGGCCTAGCCCAGCCACAGGGGTGGCTAAGAAATGTAGGGAAGCACATAGATGTTCAGGAGCACTGATTGTCTATGCCACACATCTGTATGACATCTTCCCGCAAAATAGCTATACTAACTAGTACTTCATTAGTGTCAGTGGGACACCGGATCATTAAACTTGGCTCAGTTTGTATTAGTAACCAGATTTGCTAGATCTATTCACTCAGCAGGCATTTATTGGGTGCCTCTGTATACCAGGCACTATTTTAGGTTTTGGGAATACAGCAGGTGGAAAAGCCATCAAAAGTTCTTACACTCACAGAACTTAGTTTTTAGTGGAAGGTGATAAACAGTTAACAACTAACATACTTTGTATGTTAGTTGGTGATACATATTGGAGAAGAATAAAGTAGAGAGGGAAATAGGGAAAGTATTGGTGTGAAGAAGGAGGTTAGATTGCAATTTTAAATAGATTGATCAGGGAAAGTGTCACTGAGAAAGTATCACTGGAGCAAAAACCCAGAGGTGAGAGGGCCAGTCATTTGGGTGTCAGAGCAAAGAGCATTCCCATAAGAGGTAACAGATACAAAGCCCTCAAGGTGGGGATGGAGGGTAGGCGTGGAGTACTTGGCATGTCTTGTGAATGGCAAGAAAGCAAGTGTGGTCGCAGCAGGTGTGCAAGAGAGGATAGTGGAAGGATTGGGACTGTGCTGAGTACAGGCTATGTAGAGCCTTATATGCTATTTAGGGTCAATGGCTTCTGCACTGTAACATATGACACCATTTGGGGGTTTTGTGAAGAAGGGTGACACAATCATTCTGGCTGCTGTGTTGGGCTTAGATTATAGGGTCAAGGGCAAAAGCAGGCAGACACATTAGAGGTGACAGCAAATTTTAGGGGAGAGATGGTGGTGGCTTGGACCTTTTCCATTCCCCCTAAAAGTTGAAGGGCCACATTTTAAAGGGGAAAATATATGCACAAATGCAAGATAGTTTTTGCTAATAAGATGCTGGCATACAGCCTAATTGTAATGTAATTTATTATTACCACATATCTCATATTCTGTTGTTTCATTTACTGATTCAGCAAGCATCTATTCAGTATTACTTCTTGCCAGGCCCTCTGTTAGGCACTGAGACAACAAATAAAAAATGATCTCTGCTTTTTGGAAACTTATGTTTTAGTAGGATTATAGAAATTACCAAGCATATAACATCATGTTAATACCCAAAACAACCACAGCAGCAGAAATATAATCACTGTATAATTAAATGATGGAAATAACCAAAATTTATGAACTGTTTACTACGTGCTAGACATACCTATGGATATTATGATGATGATATAGATGGTCATTATAATTGTTATATTTTCTTGGCTATTTTTATAGCCAAATATACTGTTATAAAGTTAGAAAACTAGTGACCAAAAACCTAATCTAACTGTTGGAAAGTATTTTTTCTGTGCTCTACAATTCAATGTAATCCTTGGTAATGTAGGACTATGTAATGTAAATAGGTAATTACATTACCAAGGACTTTATCATTCTAGTGCCAGTCTAAAACCTAGCCCAGAAAATGTGTGTTTCATTTTTTCCAAATGTTACTAGTACCTCAGCCTCTCTTGATTTGTCAGCCTATTTAAGGCCTCTTCATTGCATGTTTTTTTTTTCTTTTAATCATCTGCTTTGAAGGAGACTAAGCTGAAATTGCTGCTCAGCTCCCAAGATGGTGCCACCCAAATTGCATGTGCTTTTCTACCTTTACGGCTGCCTCGCTGTGGTTCATCCTTTTGACTGGCAATACCTAAATCCTGTTGCCTATATGAAATCATCAGGTAAGAGGTATATTTGTTCAAGGTCTTGAGCAACTGGTCTGTCCCCATACTTCAAGTGGCCCCCAAGAAGTTGCACATCTGCATATCTAAACAAGTCCTATTTAAATGGTTATGTAGATCCTCTGTTCTGCTGGAGTAGGGAAAAAGTTCTCACTTTTTCCTCATTTCAACTGAAATTGAAGAAGGACCTGTGTTCTTCAGTATCAGGGCTACAGGACAGAACCAGGATGGGACGTTTTAAGATACACTGGAAGCTCAGCTTGTAGTCACCACAGAGAGCCTCCTTAATGCCACCGCTTTTCTCTCTGACTACCCTAACACATGTCTACACACAAGCATAGTAATGCAACTGCTCTGGAGTACACTCCAAGGCAGCCTCAAAACCTGCGTTCATGAGGTGAAGAAGAGGCAAGTGTCTTTTTCAACAGGCATAGTCCTGGTTAATGGTGGAAGGTTGTGTGAGATAACAATTTCAGGTCTTGGGATCCAAAGGGAAACAATCTTTCCTACCTAATAATAGAGAGAAACAAGGACAAGTAGGTGCTAGGGAGTTCCAGATGAGAATGGATGTGATCACTCATTCTTTCTTGCCTTGTGGTAAGAGGTGAAAGAAAGAAGAGGAAGGCTTAGACAGACCCAGGAGGAGTTTGCCAAAACAGGGCAACCATCTTTAGACAGCTACATGTAATGTCACTAAGAGGGACCCTAATTGCAAAGAGATTGTTTCTGGATTTTTGCAAATTCCTGCTCATCCCAGAGGGTTGTGATGCATAAACTTCTGTTTCCAGTCTCCTATGGAGAGCAGTGCAGGTGGCTTCTGAATGGTGTCATACTGACTATACCCACAGAGCTGTGCACCTGGAGAGTTGTTGTCATTCTGGATCTAGTTGTTCAAGCTTGATGGGTGACTCTTTACTATAGCATTTACAAAAGAGCTTTCATAACTCAGTACCTTATAAATTTTGCCCTGCTGCATAACCAGGAAAATGAATGCATTAGTAGGAGAGGTTCTATATCTTATATCTACATTTGCATAGGACATAGAATAATATCTCGCAAGTCCATTCATCTTACAACACGTCAGGAAGTTAAGGCATCAAGGATAAACTGGTGACTAAGACAATAAACTTATAGCCAAATTCAAGGGTCCTGCAGCCTAGATGACATTAATTCATTTTTCTTATTACCTTTTTCATGGATTGAGAATAGGTAATATCTTCTATGGTGGGAAAATCATCCAGGAAACATTTATATCATTCACTTTTTATTGGCACAGGGTAAAAATGTCAAAACACATTTTTCTTTTTAATCCCTTTAAGAAACATTGGAAAGTTGTCATTGGACTGACAAACTTGAGGACAGAGACATTGTTTTATTTATCTTTATAGTCCTAGCATTGAATCTAATGCAATGTCCATTCTGAATGTTCAAAAATAAATGCAGGCCGGACACAGTGGCTCATGCCTATAATCCCAGCACTTTGGGAGGCTGAGGTGGGTGGATCACTTGAGGTCAGGAGTTCAAGACTAGCCTGGCCAACATGGTGAAATCCCATCTCTATTGAAAAAAAAATACAAAAAATTATCTGGGTGTGGTGGTACATACCTGTAGTCCTAGCTACTAGGGAGGCTGAGGCAGGAGAATTGCTTGAACCCACGAAGTGGACGTTGCAGTAAGGCAAGATTGCACCACTGCACTCCAGCTTGGGCTACAGAGTGAGACTCTGTCTCAAAACAAACAAACAAAAATGAATGCATACATACTGGTTAAAGTACTAGAAACAGTTTGTTAAATAAGATTAAAATAATAGGTGATTCTTTATAATTTCTTACTAAATGAATACACAGAAAATATGGCTATGCAGGTAAAAAGGTTTGTAAAAATGGGCTAGAGATATCCTCTTTGCTAATGGATTACATAGAGCCATATAAGAGTGTAATTTTCCTAGCATGTATACAATTCATCTCCAAACCCAAAACTGAACATCAGGAATATTTGACAAATGTACACCACCAAAAATATGTAATGGGGTTAATACCATACTATAGGTTCTGATCCTCTTATTAAAATAAAGTTGAAGAAAACTAAGAAGAGACATTTATAAATTCTGAACCACAAAATGATGTGAGTGGTTATTTGATCTGATGAGTCTCCTCCTTCCATTTCCTTAATGATGACTCCTGAAAGATGGTTAAGGAATGGGAAATCTAGGCCTATAACTGGGTCAGCTGCAGGCTATGGAGCCTGTTCCACAGTCACCCCCAGGCACCCTGGCACTAGTGCACAGGATCTCATAGACCTATGTCAAAATCTGGGTCAGCTCAATGATTCCTGAGGCCTCCTCAGGGGTCAAGTGTCCTGGAACAGGCAGACCTATAGCCTCACCTTGACCTGAATGCTCCTGAATGCTGAGTGAGGAACCTTTTCAGGGGGAGCAGGTATTGGACAACGAGGGCGCTCCTAATCTATTGGAAAAGGTTCCCTGGAAAAGGTTCCCACAAGCAGAGGCTTGTGCTGGGTGAAACTCTCCCATGGCTCCAGAACTGAGTCTCCAGTTTTAGAGATAGTGTCTCCAACACCAGCTGTGGCTCTGGGGCTCCTTAGGGAGTTGTGTGAGCCAGAGGTCTCCCTGCACCAAGCCCTGCACAGGCACATCATGCCTGCCTAGGGGTGGGGGCGCAGCAGCTCCAGGCTACTCATCACAGAAGAAAGGGCAGGTGTCCTTGCCCTAAGGTCCTCCTCCTCCTCGGGACTTGACATCTCCCTGCTACACCAGAAGCATGGCTCAGTACATAGTCTTTTGTTGGAAGAAGAAGAGCCTTTTGTAATTCTAAATGGACCCTGAAAGTTCACCTTACAGGTAAAGTTTTTAAAAATAGTTTCTGGGGTTTGAATCTACCTGTGGGGAGGTTAGACCTGCTAAAACTCAAAAACTTCCCCAAGGACACAGCACAGATTTACCTAGCCAAAATAAATTAACTCTGGGGAAAGAGTAAATAGCATGAGTTATCTGCCCATTATGTGTCATGTTTTGTACTAAGAACTTGACCTACATTCTTACCTCATCTTTACAACTGTCCTGTGGGCTAGTCAAGTTCTTTTATGTCATTTTACAAATGTGGATTGGAGAGGGGAGCAAATTGCCTAGGCCAGAGGATTATAGCTTTTAAGAGGTACACCTGAAATCTGAAATAGGACCATGTCCATCCAATTCCCAGGGTTCGTTCATCTCAACCCCCTCACCCCTTGCCTTCTTTGCAACTATCTCTTACCATTTGACCATGGATTGCTGACCTGTGTGTCAGGCCAGGTGGTCTGGAACTTCAGCCCAGTGTCTCTTAAACTTTAATGGGCACTCCTTTTCTGATTCAGTAGAATTGGGGTGAGGTCCAGGGGCCTGCATGTCCAAGCTCCAGGTGGTGACACTGATGCCGGTCCACAGATCAGCTTTGAGTGGCCGAGCCTTATGTATTAAAAGGCTTCATCGTGGGCAGGTGTTTCACATATGAGTCACCAGGCCGTAAATTGTGGAGGCTGTAAATTGGTTTCTTCCCATGACTCAAAACCTTTCTGGGCAATGTTCCATGGTATTGATGCAGATGCCATACCTAACATAGCTCTTGGCAACTGGTTAGCAGAGAGTAATCAACTCCCATCATCCAGTGGAAGGGAGTGGACAAGCTAGGTATGTCAAGAAAAGTGAGAGTCTGAATATACTGATATTTGGATTCAACATCATGGAATTAAATATGGATTTGGTTGGGGTTTAGAAAGGATAACAGATGAAGCTGCAGGAGTGTGTGGAAGGAGTTTTAGAAGTGGGTGAGTAAAAGACTGTATATGATAAAGGGTTTAAAGGAAAACAAGAGAGACCAGTGGCCATTCAGATTACCTAAGCTCATTTTCACACGTATTTGTTAAGCATTGACTATGTGCCAAACATGTGATCTGTGTTAAGATCAGAGGATGCAAAGACATGGATGTGGCTCTGGAGAAATAGCCTAGTGTAGCATGCAGATACATAATTTTAAAATATGTGATAGGAAGAATGATAACGTGTGTGTACACACATACACATAGAGAGAATCTATATAATGCTGAGGATGAAATGATTAAGTCTTGTCTTCGGAATCAGGGAAGCCTTCAAAGAGGATAGGATGACTGATCAAGGTATTGAAGTTTGAATAGGAGTTTGCCAAAAGGATTTAAGCATAGGCAGTAGCATTTACAAAGGTGCAGTGGCATCAGTCAACCCAGTGTGTAGCTCAGGAGTGCTGTAGCACAAGGAAGGGGGATAACTTAAGGGGAAGAGGCAGAAGAAGAGTACGAGGCAGTGGGCCTCTAGTGGAGGGTTTCTTTGCAGTGCTGAGAAATTTGGGATTTAACTTGTGCACCTGTGAGCCTCAGTATGTTTCAACCCAGAACTGTGGAAGGATAGGCCACATTTGTGCAAGTAGCAGTGTGTTTGCTTAGGAAAGCATGTGTAGATTTAAATTCCTCCTACAAACTGCCTTCCAAAGGGATTACAATACATTCCTCATTCAAGGAAAGAACATTTGCTGATAGGAAACCATTGAAAGATTTTAAGAATTGTCTGGTGTTATTTGTGCTTTAAATCCCTCCAGGAGCTGTGTAAAGGATGTGTCTGAAGGGATCAAGATCCAAGGTGGATAGAACAGTTAGGAGAGAGAGCAACAGCCTGGTCAAGAGACAGTGAGGACATCAATGAGACAGTTGAGCTAGAGAGTCAGATAGATTTTGGAGATCTTCCTAAGCTAAAAACTGATGTTAGAAATAGAGGCTTGGTGGAAGGCAGGGGGTTGCTGAGAAAGAAATAGGAGAGTAGGATGATTCCCAGGTTTCTGGTTTGCAGTGAAGGACATGAGGAGTTCTTGAGTTGCAGGCTGTGTGGCTGGAAGGTGAGAAGGGGGAGTTGAAAGATGGTCATTGAGTTTCATTTTGGAAACTAAATGGCTTTAATATTCTTATGGGAAGGACATCAGGTAGAGATGTTGAAGGATAAGTTGTAGGCACAAATTGGAAATGTAAAATAAAGTTCATGTTTAGGAAAAACAGATTTGTGAAATCATCTTTAATATACTCTGGATAGAAGTAGAATGAGAGGGCAAGGCTGTAAACATTTAGGAGGTAACAGTCCAAGGCAACTTGGGAGAAGGGCAATGTCTACCTTCATCTCTTTACCCTCCAAAACCTCTACAGAGTGTTTCAAACCGAGCAGACCCTCAATATTTTTGTATTTTACTTGTTAGTTTAAGAAAGAATGAAGGCCAGAAACTGTGGGAAGTAACTTGATTCCATTGGAATTTCTTTGCATAATAAAATCTGATGTGTAATGGATGACAAATGAAATAATATATACTTGTTTTTCAGCATGGGTCAACAAAATACAAGTAGTGATGGCTGCTGCAAGCTCTGGCCAAACTAAAATTCCCCGGGGAAATGGGCCTTATTCCGTTGGTTGTACAGACTTAATGTTTGATCACACTAATAAGGTAATGCTTTGATTTACACACTAATAAGGTAATGCTTTGATTTATAAGACTTATCCTAATACTCTAATATTGTCTGTCACTGTGGCCCACTAGAAGGTATTCAAATGTGTCCTTGCCCTCACCTAAGAATGACTCATTTTGCAACTTGTATTGTTTCATATGAAGCCTTTTATTATTTAGCCATTCCCCAATTCTTTGCTATTGTCTGATTAATTTATCTGTAAACCCTATTTTTCACTTCCTTAATACCTGAAGCCAGGCTGCTTATATTTTCTTATCATTGAGATAAAATATTGTTTTACTGTTTCTCTTTCATGACTGTCTTCAATCACCACAGCAGCCTAAAAAGTTCTCTAGACCTCTTTGTGAACACAGAGGTACTTGGGTCCCTGCTAATTAAATAAGCAAAATAGCTGCTGGAATATGTCTGAGAAGCAACTTTTCTAAAAGAGCATTAATTTCTTTCTTAACAGGGCACCTTCTTGCGTTTATATTATCCATCCCAAGATGATGATCGCCTTGACACCCTTTGGATCCCAAACAAAGAATATTTTTGGGGTCTTAGTAAATGTCTTGGAAGACACTGGCTTATGGGCAACATTTTGAGGTTACTGTTTGGTAAGATTTCTGTTGATCCTTCTTTTTAAGCTCTAGTATATAAGAAAATTTTGAAAACAACAAAAATTTTAGGCAGTTAAGACCAAAGAAGATTTTTTCTCCAGTCTAAATATCTCCTAAAATGATAAGGAAAGTATTTCTTTAAAGCCCAGGCAACTATGACAGAAGCAAGAGTTCTCATTTTGTCCATCCTAAATTGGATGGCAGTGGCCAAGAGTATCAGACTGACTCTGACATCTTTCTATGACTGCTCTTTAGTTTTCCATCTGACATACCATGGGAGAGGGCAATAATGTGGTGAGAATAGCAAGTTCTCTGGTGTGGCCACTATCTTGCATGCTCTGTGCTAAAGTCAGACCAAAAAAAAAGAAAGAAAGTAGAAGCCAGTAAACTCTCCAGATCCAAAACAAAGGAGTCAAAGCTAATGCCTTACTTATCATAAATGAAGAAACTCTACTCTCATTCCCATCACCTACCCCCATCACTAAGACAATCTGATGTGCATTCTTCACTTATTCTCTATATTATACTAATGTAGAATTTTCCTTCCTTCCTTATCTATTTGACTAGACACTACGGATGTTGGGCTGATGTTAACTGCATCTTCACGTTTCTCCCTCAAAACTATCTACAACTTTTGGGATTCATCTTAAACGTCTGCTTCTAATTTTCTTAAAAACCACTTATAACAGAAATTAAAATACTGTAACTCTGCATATTTGTGTTGCAAAAAAACTTATAAATCACTTCCATAGCAATCATCACATTCAGTCTTCATGACCACATCTGCATTTTATAGATGAGAAAGTGAAACACAAATGATTGCTAATAGTAATGGTGACAATAAAAACTGAGAAGTGAAAGAAGACAGTATTTTCATTTTTGAGCCCCTTACTATGTGATGGATAGGTGCTTTATATATATTACCTAATTAAATAAAATTCTCACAAAAAACCCTATGAAAGAGCTATCATTTTCTCAATCTTACAGAACAGGAATCCGAGACACAGAAAGTTTGAGGAACTTGCCCAAGATCCATAGCTAGGAAGTGGCAGAGCTGCATCCACGACTCAGTATGAAGTCAGGAGTTTCTCTACCTTTGGCTGCATGATTATGACCAAATTGTAAGGAGCAGAGTCTCTGATTCTTAGATTCTGGCTCTCAGTGTAATGTAGCTGAGGTTTTATGGGTAGTTTGGTTTTTTTGGGTAGTATAGGTAGTTTGGTTTCAGAACATTCCCTTAGAAGTTTTTCCAAAACTTGGCAATGGCAATAAGTAGCAGCCTTTGTGAATACACTGATAAGTAGGACAATCTCTCGCCTTAAGTACAGAGCTGGCAGTGAGAACTCATCATGAATGATCCTATGGTCTGAGAAAAGAACTTACAGTTCAGGTCTTTAGTTGGTGGGTATCTAGTAGCAGTCTTTTAAATGAATTTACTATTCATCATAAAAAAGCAGATATAAATCAGATGGGTCTGCATTTTATGCTAATGAGATTTGAATTAAATTCACTAGCAACACTCAGAGAAATCACTAACTATAATCTCTTATCATTGTCTAGGTTCCATGACAACTCCTGCAAACTGGAATTCCCCTCTGAGGACTGGTGAAAAATATCCACTCGTTGTTTTTTCCCATGGTCTTGGAGCATTCAGGTAATGTTTGAGAGGTTGAACAATTTCAGCCTCTAGGAATACATGACAGTTTTTTTATTCAAAAAAGAAATAGTAGATTTTGGAATGTCCTGCAGGCCCTTGTCTGGAGGAGTTGGGGTTCCTCAGTAATTGGCTTTGGGTCTACTGATCAGTCCTAGCCCTGTCTTGTCAGGTAGTTTTTTCCCTACTGCCAGCTCATTGGGATTAGCCTCACAGCAGAGAAGAGAGGGTATTGCATTTTTGATAATTGCCCTTCTATATTGTAATATTTACACTCTTAAAATTATCCTCAGTAAAGTTTAGGACTTCTGAGAAACCAAGAATAGATGAGCTGTGAAAGGCATTTATCAAGAGAAATATTTATGAAGGATAGAGGAGAAGGAGCAGGAAAGGATGGGGAGAACCTTATTACCATGGTACAGGTTGGACACCTGAAAAGGTGATGGGGAAGGGAGAAGGATTGGGTAAAAAGAACCTCAGACTGTAGCACCGTTCTAAGAAATATTGAGCCAGGCCAATGGAAGGAGTGCTTGACCAAATTTGCTTATCAAGAGTCCTGCATCTCATAGGAATGGGCTAATGTTAGTACCCACGCTGTGCCAAGTCTCTGGGAGCAGGTCACTGGATGCTTAGCTTCTACTTGACCATGCTGATGGATCCAGAGGGCAGAAGCTGGATAGGGTCTTTAGTTAGCTATGCTGTATGTAGCATGATAGCTGAATGGCACATTTTCAGCACAACAACCACCCTCTTCACTTTCTTCCACCACTTTCTCAACTGTCACCCCCCTTCTACCTCAGGGGATTGTAAGACGCAGAAAGTAAGAGAGATGGTTTTTAGCTGGGAAGAAGTTGGATAGCACCTGAAAAAAAGAATTCTCTTCAGCACTTTAGTTGTAGTTTAGCTAGCTATTTGATTTCTCCCATGCTAGTGACAGACAAATTAGAACCCAAGGGCCAAATCCAGCTCACTGCCTATTTCTATAAAGTTTTATTGGAACACAGCCGCACCCATTCATTTTTGTACATTGTCTATGGCTACTTTTGTCCTACAACAGCAGAGTTCAGTAGTGGTGACAAAGACTGTATGGCCCACAAAACTGGAAATATTTGCTGTCTGGCCTTCAACAGAAAAAGTTTGCTAATCCCTGTGCCAGATCATTTTCCCCTCTTGAAAAGGTCCTATGTCTTCAGCAACAAAGACATAGTTTCTAGCTATCTCCTTTTTATTCTCTGTGGACATTTCCTATTGAATGCATGATATGAGGAAAAGGTTGTGCAAATGCAGATGTGGAAGAGGGCATAAATGCAGTGCTTAGCACATGATTTTTCAATTATTTCACCCAGTCCAATCATTTAAATAACAGCTAACATGTGTTAAGTATTTCACTGTTTCGAATATGATTATAAGTAATGAAAATGTATTAATTCAATTGATCCTCACTGATGAGATATCATACTATTATAGCATTACCATTTTATAGATAAGGAACCAAGCCAGAGAAAATACTGTGACTTATCAAAGGCACACAGCTAACAAGTGGTAGAACCAGTGTTCAAACTCAGTGGTCAAACTGCAGGTCTCATTCTCGTAACTACCATACTATACTGCTTTCCTATGTGTGTTATCTTAGCAAAACCTTACAACTACCCTAAAACAAATGCTTTACTCTTAGGCTTATTTTACAGGTGAGGACAAAAATGCAGTAATTACCTAAAATCATATAGCTGGTAAGTGGCAGAGCCAAGATTAAAACACCAAACTCTCAAAGACAATATTTATGATCACTGCACCAGTTTTCTCAGCCTCAGTAGTCTTTGACATTTTGGACCAGATAATTTCTTGTTGTGAAGTGTTGCCCTGTGCATTGTAGGATGTTTGACAGCATCCCTTTACCCACTAGACACCAGTAGTACTCTCACCGACATTCATGATAATGAAAGCCATTGTCAAATATCCCCTAAGAAACAAAATCACCCTCCTTTAAGAGCCATAGCTCTCCACTCTACCCCAGGGCACTACTACAGGGGTGTAATGGCCTCCACTTTCCCAGTTTCATTAGTGGACACAGCCTCGTAATCATGACTGGTAGTTGTAATGCTTCCCTCTTTTTGTCTTGAAGAACACTTTATTCTGCTATTGGCATTGACCTGGCATCTCATGGGTTTATAGTTGCTGCTGTAGAACACAGGTATGTTACCTGATGTAATTGGGCTCTTTGGCCAACTACAGGGAATGTTAATGCTCATAACTATGTTTCATAAAAGTTTATTTAAAATGATGATGAAACTTTCAAGTATGATTACATGATGAGCAAAAAAGGAGACTGGGTTTGATTGTCGACTTAAAAATATCTAACATTTCTAGAGTGTTTATTGCCTGCCATGTCCTATGTGAAATGTTTTTAATATACCATCTCATTTAGTCTTCATAACAATCGTATTAGATGGTTATTTTTTGTTGTTGTTGTTGTTGTTGTTTTAAGGGAGAGGAATATAGAGGTGATAAAGGGTAATTTGCCCAAAGTCACACAACTAGTAAGTAGCAGTGCTGGGATTTGATTCCTGAGAGTGAGTTTCAACATGGCTAACATTGCCTCCTAGAATTAGGAAGATAGAATGGATTTAGTTTACCTGCAACTTGACAATAGACAGTAGGTTTTTTTTTTTCCTGGAACTCCTTTAGGGTCTTCTATAATTTCAGAGAAAGTATAGAGTAGAAGAAGAAAGGGAAGTCAAAAGATCAAAGGAAGTCGAGCCAAGGATGGAATTGAGAAATATGAGTCAGATGAGGAAGGGAAAAGGAGCATGCATAAATAATAATTTTGCTTGTATTATAGAGATGGATCAGCATCTGCAACTTACTATTTCAAGGACCAATCTGCTGCAGAAATAGGGAACAAGTCTTGGCTCTACTTTAGAACCCTGAAACAAGAGGATATGCATATACGAAATAAGCAGGTACACTGCAATGAAAGGAGAGGTGGATGGTGACCTAAAAGCACATATAAAAGGATATCATTTGTTAATTTAATTTTACATATGTCAAGTTATGCTCCTAGCTCTCCTATTTCCCATTCCCAAAAGATCTATCAATAGATTCCCAGAGTAGTAAAATTCCCTTAATGGAATGACTGGTTCATAGTAAAAACAAAGGCAAATACAAAAATTTGGGAGATGACAGTGAATATTCAGAATTCCCTTGAATTACAACTTCTAAATTTAGAATCTAAAAAGTGCTAGAAAATAAATTAATAGATTCTCCCTCATAGGCAATATAAAAAGATTACTTTTCAGAGACACAGTATACAATAGAAAAAAGAGTGTGGGGCCGGCCAGGCACGGTGGCTCACACCTGTCATCCTAGCACTTTGGGAGGCCAAGGCAGGTGGATCATGAGGTCAAGAGACTGAGACCATCTTGGCCAACATGGTGAAACCCCGTCTCTACTAAAAATACAAAAATTAGCTGGGCGTCGTGGCGCGCACCTGTAGTCCCAGCTACTCGGGAGGCTGAGGCAGGAGAATTGCTTGAACCCGGGAGGTGGAGGTTGCAGTGAGCCAAGATTGCGCCACTGCACTCCAGCTGCCTTAGAACCCAATTTTCTATATTTAAATCCTGGCTCCACCACTTAATTTTGTTACAAAATAATGAATAACAACATTTTTTGTCTTACAGAGCTATTAGGGCAATTAAGTGAAGTGAAGCGTATTGGCTTCCTCTTTGTAGCGGGTATTTTACATATGTTATCACATTTGAGCCCACCCACATTTCCTTTAGGTAGGCATTATTATACAGTCAATGGAAACTCAGAGAGGTTAAGTAAATCATCTCAAGTCACATAGTAGGTAAGCAACAGAGCCAGGATTTGCACTAAGCTATACCTGTGTGCAAAGCTGGTGCCTGTGTCATTATGGTAGCATGTATTATAATCACTAATCACATTTCCAGTTTATAACTAACCAACCATTTTTCCCCCATACAACTTCTACACAAACTTTAAAATAAGTGTTATAACTTTTTACTTTGTTATTTCCTTCTTCTAACTATTAGGTACAGCAAAGAGCAAAAGAATGTTCCCAAGCTCTCAATCTGATTCTTGACATTGATCATGGAAAGCCAGTGAAGAATGCATTACATATAAAGTTTGATATGGAACAACTGAAGGTAAGCTAAAAAAAAGAAAGTAATTTTTCCCTTTTCCTACAGTTCTTTGTTGTTTTTTTCATCTGATTTTCTGATATATTGCAAGGTACAATATGACAAAGGGCTGCAGCCACTGCCCCCCCAACACACACACACACACACACACACACACACACACACACACACACACACACACACACAGCAGTACAAGTAATGCATTCCAGCAATGAAGAATGCATTATCTTGGACTAGATATGAAATTGCCAATAGCTAGTCAGTTTTGATCTACAAAAGTAACAATATCATATGGTTCAGCTTAACTCCTGTGGAATTACTATTTTGTGGACAGCTCCTGCATGTTTTTAAGCTTGATCTTGAAAATTTGACACAAGTTTTGGAGCCGGTGGAAAAATATCAGACAGAGTGGGCAGCATAAGCAAAGACTCAAAAGTGTGTGTGGCATGTGGAGTGCAGGGAATAGGGGAAACTAGAGAGTAAGATGATGGTCTGTTCTCCAGATACAGTGAAGAAATTTGTTGTCACCTCAGTCACCCACTCTCTTCTGTATCCTTGCCTTTGTCTATGTTGTCCCCTTGGTTTGACACACCCTTCCCCTTAACTAACTCCTACCTAATTTCAAGACTCCAGTTAAGCATCACCTCCTCTAAGAAGCTTTCTTGGACCCCAATGCCCACTCCTGGACTGGGCTCGCTGTCTGTCTTGTGTGCTCCTTGGTGCCACTGTATTATATTACATCATGCCTCTGTATGACTTTCTTCCCTGATGGACTACAAGCTCAATGATACTGCAGTACCTGGCACAGAGGAGGTACTCAATAAATACTCATGGAATGAACAAACTAATAAACATGGGGTGAGGAGAGGCAGAAGTCAGAACTGATGTATGAAGACCATTAAGTTTACTTTCAAACATTTACATATGATATATATAGATATATATATATATATATATATATAATGTATTTACATATATATAAATGTGTTTTTATATGTATATGTATATATGTATATGTGTGTATGACGTGTAAATGTACGTGTATATGTATATTCTATTTTATAAGAAATTAAGGTATTTAACCATCTCCACTAAATGAACAATTATATAATTGACAAAATCATTTCTTCTAACACCATGAGATAGTTGTAAATTTATATCATGCTTTTTCACATAGGACTCTATCGATAGAGAAAAAGTAGCAGTAATTGGACATTCTTTTGGTGGAGCAACAGTTATTCAGACTCTTAGTGAAGATCAGAGATTCAGGTAAGAAAATAAGATAGTAAAGCAAGAGAATAGCAAATTATTGGAAGAAGGGAAATAATAACTCATGTAAGATATAATATTTTAAATTAAATTCTTAGTGAAGAAGGGATCTCTTAGAGTTTATAAGGCTATTTTATTTTTGCCTCCATCAAGTACTCTATACACATTTTCCTAGGCTAAAACATCTACTTCTCCTGCTATTAAAATCTTCCCCTACTCCCATATGTTTTCCCTCATTATTTTTGTTTACCCAAGGGCTTGACACTTTTCCCTTAAAATTTATCTTTATATAATTTTTGTGACATAATGATTGTGATAATAATATTGTCATCTTACAGTACTGCCAGACTTCTCCAGTGGGCACGACATTTTTTAAGTAGGTTTTTTTCCCCTTCCATCTTTAAGATGGAGCTGGATCTAAAATTACGATTATCTGGGTAGGAGTTGGGACCAGACCCCAGTTTTCTAGTTTGCAGGAACCTTTTCTTTCTTGAACTACTTCATTCCAGACTGACGAGATCACGTAGGACCAACCGTACAGAGAGCGGGCAGGATCATTTGTGAAACTTCACCTCAAATTTCTTAGAAGTCTATTTCAGTGTAAGAGAATTCTCTTCTTTCATTCATTTAGAAAATAGTCAGGAAACATAGAATACACTTACTTTTAAAAAGGATGTCAGTTACATTTTCAAATGATATGCTCTCTATGCTTTTCTTCAACCCTCAGACAGTTTTTCAGCTGAAGCACCTCTTAAATATAAAGTAATGGGTCCAGTTCTTACTCTGAAAAAGCTATAATAAATACAGTACAAGGTAGATAAAAGCTCTGAAAACAGAGGTGCGTTTATTATCCTTTCACAGATACTCTATAGTATTGAAGAAATTATTATGTATTTTAAAATTTATTTTGAATAAAACATTTTAAGGATATATCATTTAAATGGTTGCAATTCCTAAAAGGCATATAAAGAAAATGAGTATACTTAATTCCAGGTCTGTTGCTTTACAAAGCTAATCATATTCCTTTCTCACATTGAAGTATAATACCTCTTGAACCCAATGAGATAATCCATAATAAACTGGTATGGTGTGTGTCCACCAATCCTAGCATTATTAGGAAGTCCTAAATGTTGGCTAGTATGTAACCAGCCTTCTTTCATCATTGTCAACAAATATCTACAGATGTGGTATTGCCCTGGATGCATGGATGTTTCCACTGGGTGATGAAGTATATTCCAGAATTCCTCAGCCCCTCTTTTTTATTAACTCTGAATATTTCCAGTATCCTGCTAATATCATAAAAATGAAAAAATGCTACTCATCTGGTAAAGAAAGAAAGATGATTACAATCAGGTAAGTATTAGTGACATTTCATTATCTGAAACAAACTTGAAGCTTGGGTAAATATCAGTGGATAGCATTTGGTAACCATTACAGAATTGCAGAATTGGTTGTTTAGACTTTCAATAAGGAGAGTATTAGATAATCTCAGTTTCTAAGTACATTTAGACTTACTCTTTTTAAAATGGGAATGTTAATGTATATAGTATATATATTGATTATATTAGTCTGTTCTCACATTGCTATAAAGAAATACCTGAGACCTGGTAATTTATAAAGAAAAGAGGTTTAATTGGCTCACAGTTCTGCAGCGTGCAGGAGGCATGATATTGGCATCTGCTCAGCTTCTGGAGAGGCCTCAGGAAACTTATAATTATGGCTGATGGCAATGGGGGCATGAGCACTTCACATGGCTGGAGTAAGAGGAAGAGAGGGATGGGTGAAGGTACTGCATACTTTTAAATAACCAGGTCTCACAAGAACTATCACAATGACAGCACCAAGGGGGATGGTGTGAAACTATGAGAAACTACCCCCATGTTCCAATCACCTCCCACCAGTCCCTACCTCTGACATGGGGGATTCCAGCTTGACATGTGATTTGGTGGGGACACAGATCCAAACTATATCACTGGTAATTAAAACTAGCATTATACTACATGCTACTTTAATCTAAATACTGAAACATACCTATACATTTCTGGGAGTAGAGCTAGGGGGAAGTATTCCATCATTAGGCTGGGCTAGGAACTCTTTAAAGAAAAAGTCAGATTACCTATTGAGACCTGCAATATACTTACCTGATGAGAAAGAATATGAGTTTATAAATTCCCTAAAGCTATAATGGGGTACCATCAAATGTTGGCAATCCTTGTGTCCTGGATATCAAAAAGAACTCCTGATAAGGTTTTGAACTTTCAGTGAGATATTACAAAGCAAAGGTAGACCTGAACTTACCCCTCTCCTATCTGAAACCTGATTTATTTAGAAGAGAAGAGAAGAGAAGAGGCAGGAAGGAAACATACAGAGTATAGGCAATAACCACTATGGGCTCAGAGAACAGAGGGGTCTCTTCCAACTGAAAGGGATTCTTAGATGATACTAAAATTGGATTTTTTAAGATCGAGAGAGTTTAGATAGGAAGGAAGGGTTTAGGTATTTCAGGCAAGGACTTCCATTTAGCTATGTCTATGTTCAAGTCTCTGTAATTCTAAAACAGAAATAATACAAATCACCTAACCTTCCCTCAACCCTACTTCCTTACTAGGTTCTCACCTTTTCTTTCTTCCCTTCTCTGCTAGAAACCTTCAAAGAATAGCCAATATTAATGATTGCATGTGCTTATTTCTACTCACTCTTTGACTCTTGTGGTCTAGCTTTCTGGGCCCCCACCAGATGTCAAAACAAAGGCACTAAAAACCTGCTGCATGCCACATCAGCAGCCTCTTCACAGCCTCAACCTTGCTCTCTGCATCCGTTCAACATTGCTGACCACTCCTCTTCCTGCTCCCTTGGCTACTACGACCCTCCTCTTTGCTGCTTCTCCTCGTCATTTATGCCGCTTCTTCCATTTCTCTTCCTCAGGCCAGTTCTCCACTGTCAGAGCAACCAAGTTTCTGCTCTCAATTCTCTCAGAATCCGGCCATTTATCTTCTTTATGTTTCTGACCTTCAAGTTTCCTATTAGAATGTGGGGAAGAGTGAGAGGGAGTTAAGTAGACTTGTTTTGACCTTAGATAACTGTAAGAATGATGGTTTGCTTATAAGAACCAGCAGAATGAAGAGGCAGAGTAGCTTTGGGTGGGGCTGGGAAGATGTCTTTTAACTTCACCGTATCTTAGCTTGAGAACTGGGAAATCTGTATACAGATGTCTGGCCACAAATTGGATGATTACATAATTTACATGATATCATAGATGAAACATTTGAAGTAGAAGAGATTACAAAGTGAGACAAGAGTTGGTCTGGCAATAGAATCTTAAGGAATGCCTACATTCAGCCAATGGGAAATGGGTGAAGGAGCCAGTGAAGAACACTGAATGAGTGGTTAGGGTCAGAAGGGAAGGTGCAACATTAAAGAAACAAAAAGAAAAGAAGTGCAAGAAAGCCATTAAGTGTCAAATGTCCCAGTGGTGGTAGAAAATGGGCACTTAAAAAAGGCCATTCTATTTGACGTTAGGCTATTGATGAATTCAGAGAGCAGTGCAAATGATATTTTTAAAGTGCCTAGAGTTTAATACTGGGAAAGATGTTGTTTGTTTGTTTGAATCTATTTCCTCTGAGGCTTAAATCTAAAGTGATTTGACTAGCATTAAATACATGGCACATTCAGTGGTCAGGACAGGTGGCAGGTTCTGGCTCTGAGTTCAGGGACCTTTCAACACACAACACATTCTAATACTTGGAAGTATTCCTATTCACTAAAAAGCAGGAATCATTCCTTCTAAAATCAAGATACCAAGCAAGACCAGGATATAAATTGTGTTTCTACAGGAAAGATGAATATACTCTGGGATCCCTAAACAAACAGACTGTGACCCTTGAAATACATATAAGTAGATCAGATTACAAGTTTTATTTCCTTGGTTTTCAGTAAATAGACCAACAAGGCCAGTATCTTTCCCGTACCCTAACTAAAAAAAATAATTTTATTAAACAATGTTACTTTTAAATGTCTTGTTTCTCTTTTAGGGGTTCAGTCCATCAGAATTTTGCTGACTTTACTTTTGGAACTGGCAAAATAATTGGACACATGCTCAAATTAAAGGGAGATATAGATTCAGATGTAGCTATTGATCTTAGCAACAAAGCTTCGTTAGCATTCTTGCAAAAGCATTTAGGTAAGAAACGAATATTTTTTTCATGACCTACATAAGATGACTCTCAGGATAAAACTGTCTATCTTAATACAGCTTTAGTACCATTTTAACTATTTCCAGCTGGTTTACAATGTAACAAAGCAGTAAATCAATTTGAAAACAGAAATTTGAGAAAGTCAATTTTTCTGCTTTACATATTGTGTATCATAGAAAGCAAACCCAACTGTTAAAGCTAACAGTCTTCATATGAAGACTGCAGTGGACTGCCATGTTGAGGATACTGACAGCAGGTTGCCTCACTCCTATCCATTTGCATTCAGCTGCTAAGGCAGCCATGGGGCAGCTGACACAGAGCACCTTGTCTCTACCATCCTGATGCAACTTGTGTAATTCCTAAGTCTGTATTGCCACCTAGGGGCACCAAATTGTTTAATGCGCTCAAAAGTTTAATACGTTAATTAATGCTTTGTATTTTACAGGACTTCATAAAGATTTTGATCAGTGGGACCGCCTGATTGAAGGAGATGATCAGCATCTTATCCCAGGGACCAACATTAACACAACCAATCCACACATCATGCTACAGAACTCTTCAGGAATAGAGAAATAGGATTAAAGGGATTTTGTTAAAGTCTTGTTTCAAAACTGTCTAAAATTAAGTGTATGTGTGTACATGAGAGAGACAGACTTTTAATGTATTTTCCCAAAGGACTCATTTTAAAATATAGCCGATACTATAATGGTGATTGAAGCTTGGGCTAAGAATTTTTTTCCTTTACATGTAAAGAATACAGTATACAGTATTCATATCAACCTAAATTTTAATTTTACTAAGATGATTCCTTTTTAGTGTCAAAGTTAAAAACTGCTTTTACATTACTTTGATAGACAAGTAGATTAAAACAGGCAAAATGCCAGTGGAAAACTGTTGCAATGATACAAGACTCCCTAAACATACAGTAAAAACAAAATTTCTTGCCTTTTATTCTCTTTTCTGGGCAGTAGGGTTAGTTTTAGCAGCATGATATTCTAAGTAGAATTTGGCAGCACTTCTCTTTGACTTTTGGTCATGGTAACAAAAATTAGATCAAGCAAAAGCCATTGTTTTAGCACAGGATTGGTGGTACCCCACAATTTCAAATCATGACTAAATGAGGAATAGAGAAGGGTTAAGAATATTAGAGATAAGGTGAAGGCAATGGATTAGAGAAAATCGGTAATTTTGGGCATTTTCTTTAATTCTTTAAGGCATTCTACTTACTGAAGAAAGGCTTCATTGGTATTATAGCTTACGGTAGGGATTCCAGTTATAATACATTAGTTACTCACACAAAGGCTGTGAAGGATAATAAAACATTCAGAATTACATTTAGCTTCATATTTCAATAATTTTATTTAATGTTTTCAATTCTATATGTAGTAGTAAAACAGAATAACATGATTAAATGGAGGTAAAAATATAGCTTAAGAATGTATACACTTATAAATATGGGAATCATGGAAAATGATTTTATTTCCCAAGGGATATAAAAATGTATACCACTCATTTGGTACCTTAGTCCTATCTTATTGGTTTCAGGTGAAAAGTCACTCATTCTGAGAAATTTGACTTCTGTAGCCATTCGGATTAAATTTTTAAAAATAGGGAGCTAAACTCAGCTTGAAAATGAACGCTTTCTATAATCTGACCCTAATGCATCTTCTCTGAGCTTTGCTCCTGGCAATTCACACTATATTGTCTATATGAGTAAGCCAAACTTGTCTATTCATTATCCCAGGAATAAGTAATAATACTAATTTCCCTCAATTACTTTTGATACAAAACCATCTCCTTTCTACTTACTGAAATCATATCCGTTTAAGGTTCATAATTCTATTTCCATTAGGCTTCAGAGTCTGGTAATGCTTCATAGACATACACTTTTACCCCAGTCTCATTTAGCAAACCTTCTCTCTATTCATTTTAGAAATAAACATTTCAACTATATGGATATCCCACTCAACACTTTTTTTAACAATCTTTTGTTGGTGGTCCATGCTGATGCTGAAAGGAGAAAATAACTATTGAAAATATCTAATAAGGTTAAAAAGAAATAACCTAGCATAGTGCACACTTGAGTATTTTTCAGAAAAAAGAAACATTTACCAAATGCCTACTCCTCTTCAGGGACTTTACATCAATTATTTCCAAAACACTGCAAGAAAGGTTTTATTACCACCACTTTACAGATGGAGAAGATCAAAGCTCAAAATATTACATAATTTTCCCATGTCACATATCATCTCTTAAGCAGTATATAGCTAAGCTCTGTTTTCAGAAGCTAAGATCTATACTTTGCAAAGTCATGTTTAAAGTCACGGGCTTTAAATTTAGGTAGGTCTGGGTTTTACCAAGCCTCTGAGACTCACTAGCTAGCTGACCTTAGGCAACTTACTTAACTTCTCTAAGAAGCTTCAATTTTGTCACCTATAAAATATGGATAATATTGATTTGTATCTCAAAGTTGATGATTAAAGTGAAAAAATGCATTTAAAGTACAAGTGACTAATATGTAAGAGCTTACATTTATTACTATGCTTTCCCCAATCTTCCATTATAGCGGACAGAAGGAACCAAGTATATTTAAGAATTAGACTTCATTTTTAATAAAATGAGACCGTCACGTTAATGATAAACTTTATTTAAGGATAAACTTTATTCAAATCTTGTATTAGAATACTTCCAAATTCAAACAGAATGTTAGTCAAATGTTTAGACAAACAGGCAAAGCTTCAAAATCAAGACAAAAATTCTGAAGGAGATCCTGCTAAAACGCTATCCTCCTAAGTAGTATCAAATAATGTACTTGTCGTGAGCCTATATTTTTCTATTTTAACTTAAACACTGTATTTGAAAGGTACCAAAATATTTTTAATTTTTTTATTTTTTTTGAGACAGAGTCTTGTTCTGTCACCCAGGCTGGAGAGCAGTGGCATAATGTTGGCTCACTGCAACTTTTGCTTCCTGGGTTCAAGTGATTCTCCTGCCTCAGCTTCCCGAGTAGCTGGGATTACAGGTGTGCACCCCCACATCCAGCTAATTTTTTATATTTTTGGTAGAGACAGAGTTTCACCATGTTGGCCAGGCTGGTCTTGAACTCCTGACCTCAAGTGATCTGCCCACCTCGGCCTCCCAAAGTGCTGGGATTACAGGCGTGAGCCACCAAGCCTGGCCCAAAACAGTTTTTTGAAATGTAATGTCTTAGTAAACTGTTTAGCAAAATAAATCCTCCTAACTAATTAGAAACATAAGACAGTAAAAGGCAAAGGAAAGATCCCAGATCCATATATACAACAGTATCACTATAAATATACTCCACAGTCAATCTGAGACCTATTTTGTTTTCCACCTATATAAAAGTTTTTGAAAATGACAACTTCTTGTGGTTACATGTTTTCCAATTTCTCAAATACTCTGTTGGTCTGGGTAAGATGCCACTTGTTCAAGAGCAGCTTCTGACTGATTGGCCACAGCTATAGATCCACAGTTAAATCTCCATCATTTCCAAACCCCTTTTCTAAAACAAAAAAAAAGAAAAACTTCAAACTGAGAAAGAAACATACAAACAAAAGAAATTATTTACATGTGTATTACCATGACAAATGTAATCTTCTCTAAAAGGGAGAGGGGAACAGATGAGTATTCTAATTACTACAGGGCATTATTTCTATAGAAATAATGTTTTATTTCCTTCTTAATATTTTAGTTCTCACACTGTACCATCAAATCAAGTTTCTCTAAAAAATTATGAAATTGGCTTATTTTATATTTTGCTAGAATGGTGTTATCAAGGCTGATAATTAATTGGTTCTTTGTCCTTTTTGATTGGTGTGTATTTTCACATGATACTAAAGCTACCACGAGCTGATTTTATGTGCCTCAATTCTAAGAACCACTGCATTATGTATGAACAGGAATGTGCAATACCAAGAACCAGCCAATAATTTGAATCTTATGTAAACTAAAGATTCAGAAATTCCAAGAGATTATTTAACAAAGATCATTTAAACATATGAGCTAATTAACAGAGAAAATTCTTTAAAATATGAATTTATCACATTCATAATTTAACTTTCAAGATTAATTCAATTAACAAATTTCCTATATTTCAAGAAATCCCCATTTTGGTTATTTATCCCCGTAAGTAAATTTAAACTTTTTTTTTTTTTTAACCTAAAGTGGTTTTTCTTCCCTACTACTTCCCTCCAAAAAAACTGATAAACATTTTTGTTTGAGGGGTTCAGCATAACAATATTTTTGAGACTTGGCAATTCTAGGTGATAAAAATATTTTGTTTTAAAAATACAAGTTACCTTTCATTGTGGTATCATCCGATGACATGAAGTAAAGATCTTTTCCTAGTCTTTGGGATACATCCTAACAAAAGGAACCTTTGAATTACTATTGATTCTTTGTTATGAGTACAAAATAGTTTAAATCAGAAATGGAACCACAGATAAACGAGAAAATATGTAGATAATAAAAGGTATTTCTATCAAAATTATGAAAATCTGATTTTATAATGAAGAATCATGTGAAGTTCGTTTTCTGTTCTTCAAATACTCATTACTCTAGAACATATCCCTGGAGCACTCTACTCTCCACGGGAGTAAAGTGCCCTCTTCCAATTTTTAGCTCCCAAACCCCCAACAACTCTGGTAATTGGTGAAGGAGGAAGGGACATCATTGTTCAAGGGGATGCTACTCAAACACAGTATCCACATAGAGCCACATATGCCTTATTAAAGGACAATGAAAAGGGAAATATTTCTCCTATATTCCTTTTAATAACTAATAGCATCATGTAGGCATGCATTATGTAATACAGAAACTAATAAGATATTCTTATGGTAAAATACAATAACTCACATATGACACCAAATTTTTTTAAAAAGTAATTAGATTCCTAGATCATAGTGACTTGATGTATCATTAAAAAAAGTCATGCATCATACAATATTCACTTTGTAAGGAAAACTAGCTCATTTGTGGACAGGTATTCTGATTTAAGAGCTTCTTCAAATTTGAGTGAAAGATATTTAAATCCCATTCGTAATCAAATAAAAATTTTTAGAGCCTTACTCATAAGTAGTTTCTATATGTCTGCTAAGTGGCTTAGTCAAAGCCAGAGGTAGTTATATACTTATTTATCTAGATATTTTATGTCTACTTTAAATAGTCCTAAATAGTCCTTTTCTATGTGGCAGGCATAGGGGAACTTTATCCAAACTGAATCTTACATGTACATATGTATGCATTTGGCTGTGGATTCTTCATAACTAATGGATGGAGACAACCCGAATGTAAAAAATGGTTTAGTAAATACTGGTGCAAAAAGTGTACTAGGCTGTTATTTTTGACATAAGCAAAAAAGTAACTAACATAAGGTAAAGAGATGTTCAATGATTTTTAATAGTAAAAATTTCAAGTGACCTAAATATCCAATACTATATGGGAAATGATTTAATACATTATGGCTCACTACTGTCATGCAGCATTATTCAGCTATCAAATATTGTTCATGGCCTTCTGGCTGCAGCCAAGATAGAATAAGCTGACTATAACCTCTTTCTTTCACTGAATACAATGAAAAATTCCAGATAGAATATAAGAAACAACTACTCAAAGACTCCAAAATGAACAGAAACAGGTAGATTGAGAATTAAAGTAAAAACTTTAATAATGACTCACAATAGGAGTGAGTTTCACAGGCCTTTCCTTTTTTCACTTCTTTGTCTCCTGATTTCGATCTGAGAGTGGGCCAAGTCAAAACTGCCCAACTAGAGTAGACAGTAAAACTCTTGAGAGAAATTTCTTTTTCTTTTCTTTTTTTTTTTTTTTGAGACAGAGTCTTGCTCTGTTGCCCAGGATGGAGTGCAGTGGCACAATTTCGGCTGACTGCAACCTCTGCCTCCTGGGTTCAAGTGATTCCCCTGCCTCAGATTCCTGAGTAGCTGGGACTACAGGCATCCACCACCATGCCTGGCTAATTTTTTTTTTTTTTTTTTTTTTGTATTTTACTAGAGACAGGGTTTCACCATGTTGGCCAGGATGGTCTTGATCTCCTGACCTCGTGATCTGCCTGCCTTGGCCTCCCAAAGTGCTGGGACTACAGGTGTGAGGCACTACGCCCGGCCAAGAAATTTCTTATTTATAGCCAGAGGACTAGGGATAAAGGAACCCTGAATGCTAGAGAGTAAGAAATCCCTTTGCAGGATTGTGGTGTTATGTTTTTTTTTTTCTATTTTTCTTCTGGCCATGCCCTGAGGGTGGCTAATCCCAGGGTGACAGCTATGGCAACACAGGTACCTACAAATGTGAGAGGTGACCTGTCTCTCTAGCCAGTGGAACCAGAAAAAGAGCTTTCTGTCATCTGGAGAGTAATAGGAGGAGATTGTTTTTGTTCTCTCTTTTCTCTATCTGCTTCAGTCTTAAGGCAAGCTCAAACAGAACTGTGTGGTGGAACAGAGATCAAGAGAAAAATACTGTCTGGCTAGGGGACCAGAAAAAGGGAGACCACTGGAGGCTTGATAGAAGAGGATCCTGAGTGCCAGAAAATGTGGAGGAAATCTTAGAGAGGAAAGGAGTTGAAAATGTTTAACTCCTAAAGCTGCATATGAACTATAAGTCTCAGGATCGCCCCTGAACTATGCACATGCAGAACAGAGCCAAATAAGCACAGCAAAGTCTTTGACACCTAACTACTATATAAACCACTGACCAAAGTCCCTGACTAACCTGGGTGGCTTATGTATCGGGAAGACCTGAACAACATAGCAAAAGCTTTGAAAACCAAACTGACAGGAGAATTACCAACTACAGAAGGAGAAACAGAACATGTGGTATGAATTGAAACCAGCTGACCATCTACTACAACAAAAACTTCAACATTCTCCAGATTTTAACAGGACCCAAAGTCTTAGAATATAATATGCAAAACATTCAGGATATAATCCAAAATTACTCAACATACAAAGAACCAAGGAAAGCTGACCATTTCTTTTATTTTTTTTATTTTTTTTATTTTTTGAAAGAAAGGAAAAGAGAGGAAAGAAAGTGAGAGTGAAAGAAAGAAAAAAAAAGAATGTACGAGAGAAAGAAAGAGGAAGAAAAAGAGGGAGAGAGAACAGGATTCTTGTTC